>CATIWO010445949.1:0-25452 GCA_949673435.1 Macaranga tanarius
ATGAATTAAAACTAGTGTAGACCTAGTTGTGTAATCAATCCTTTGAAATGGTTAATTGAGAATAAGGAACCCTAGCTTTTAAAATTTGCATTAACATTTGTGTTTTTATTTTTCTTAATTTAGTTTCTTTGAAATTCCAAATTCTATTTCGTTGTCTAAACAATCAAACATTATGAGTATTACAGTATTTAACTTCAAATCTCTGAGGGACGATATCTTTATTTACTACTTGATACGATTTTGTACGCTTGCAGATTAGTACACATCATATATATATATATGTGCGCACATGTGAGATCTGAGACTGAGCTGGGCAGAAAGTCTCAGGAATGGCCACGGATATATAAATGAAAATAAAAATATGAAAAAGAAAAAGAAAAAGAAAAAGAAAAGAAAAGAAAAGGTGAGTTTTGTTTGAAATGTGTATGACGTGCGTTGAGAGCTCCGGCCGAATACTAACTTGCATAAACATGTATTGTTGCACCATATTTGCATACATGTTGAGCACCATATTTGTATATATATGAAATGTAAGAATGATGATGTGAACTGAATGTGCGAATTATGTTATGAATTGAATGTGGGAATTATGGTTGTAAATATGGATGTGATGATTATGGTGGGGTGTAGATATTGAGTATATACACCTATATATGTTATTATTAGCAATTGTTAGATTATTATTAATACTATGAGTTGTGAAAATGTTATAGATTGTTTGAAAGATTGTAAAATGTGCTATCAGGTTGAAGACACAGGTCGAGACAAGGGCGTGTCTCAGACCGTGTAGCTAGACACGAGCATATTACTAGCCATGTATATATGTGTTTATTGGGCAGTGGGAAACACAGGTAGAGACATGGGCGTATCTCAGACCATGTACTTAAGACATGGCAAGTTTTATTTGGGACTTGGGCATGTTAATGGCTATGTATGTTTGTGTGAATTTGGGCAAGGTTGAACACGGGCATGTCTTTAGCCATATATATTTTGTATGTTTGTGTGATTTTAGGCAGAATGGAACACGGGCAGAGACACGGGCAGGTACATGGCCTTGTACTCTTGCATATTTTGGACAATGGAGAACACGGGCGTGTTCAAGATCGTGTAGCCTAATAAGGGCGTGTTCAAGACCGTGTAGCTTAATAATTTATTATTTAATATTTTTCTCCTTAATTAGTTCTTAAGAAGAACTATATGTTCACTTATTTTAATAATTTCTTATTGAGTCGCAAGCTTATTTCTTTGTAAATTGTGGTTTTCAAGATTTGATAGATAGTCTAGTTTGAGGCTTGTGGATAGAAGCTTGGAGAGTGTTCCTTTGTGAGCTCAGGTGGGTCAAAGAGGCAGGCTTGGTGTTGACATCTCCATCCTCGTCATCATAGCATTTGGCCATTTTATAATCAAGTTTAAATGTATATTTTAACATTATGTAATACTTGTATAAAGTATTTTCAATATATCAAACAAGATTTTTTATTTATGTGTACCTATCTTTTATTCAGAAAAATTTTCATATGCCATGTGTATGTTATAATGTATGGACACTTGTGTGTGGTACCTGGAGGGTGCTACATTAAGTGGTATCAGAGCGGGGATTAGATTTTCTCATAACATGAAATGTAATGCATTCTATTATGCATAAGTCTTAAAGGATATTGAGTTGATATGCATTGCATATGACAGGACGGAAGGACACCAAGCTTAACCCATCGGCTAAATGAGCCATCAGACTCAAATTTTAGATAAATACATGTGTATGCTTTATATGAGCTTGAATAAATTTCTAGTTATAACCCCTCCATAAGATGCATATTCTTGTATAATAGTGAATTGATTTATATATGAGATTAATGAATCAAAAGGAAGTAGATAGCATTGTTGATGAGAACTATGATTATATAAGAAAGCAAAGTGCAAAGGTTTTTACAGTCTTATAATTTTATATTAAATTTATTGTACTAATGCTGATAATACTGATGCAAAAAGAATTAGTTATGTAGTGTCATTGTTTGAGCAAGATATATGATGTGAAGATTAATGTGAATGCATTGTGATCTTGACAATGCTCATGTATTACAAATTGGTGATACTCAGTTAGATGTAATTGTAGTATGGTAGATAACTGAGCCTTAATTGAGATTGTTTATAGAAGTGTAGTTGTTTTATTACAGGATTGGCCCTACTTTAGTAGGAAGATGTCTATATTTTATGGGAGGTTCTGCCAAATTTTTAGTAGATTCCTTGTAAATTGAGCTTTTATCATTAGGTTTTTATGATAAAACCTTGTGTACAATGGATGAATTATGATCTATAGGTTGTGATATGAAATTGTGAAATATAGGAAAAACATATAGAGAGTCGGTAAAAATTGTATTATGTGCTGAGGAGGTTATCGGGGAAGAAAGAGAGCTTTCAAAGTTAAAAGAATCTAGGTTATTAACAAAGTGAATTTAAAGGTTATAATGAGCATTTGTTTGGCTAACTAATAAAAGAAAGACTTAAGGGAAAATTTAGAGAATCTCAAAGATGAAAAGTTGATGGTAAATCTAAAGGTAGTACAATATTTCCAGAATGTAATTGTAACGATGGTGGTAAGAAATATTTAGGAAAGTGCTAGGGTCCTAAGTCAAAAATATATTATAATTATAGAGAACCGGGTCAATTTGTTAAAGATTGTCCATTGACAAAAAGTGATGGAAGATCACAACTACTTGAGTTAAGTGATACCAATGGGAACAATGGTGATAAGAATTTTATTTAGAACTATTACCTGATATGAAATGTGTGAATTAATAGTTATGGAGTTGAAGAAGGATTAATATTATTTTGAAAATAAATTAGGTATGGAATTATCAGGATATTAGAACTTATTATATAAAGAGATAGTTGTTGAAAAAGAAATTGTATATGTTGTTGATTCCAATTACGATTTCACTATATGTGATTTGGAATAGGCAAGAAGCCTATTTAATGGATATTGAAAATTTAGTAAAGATTAATTAGAGAAGAATATGTGAATTTATAATTATAGAATTTTCTAAGGTATTTCAGATAAACTATGGCAATTATTCAGTATTGATTATTTTATAAAGAATAGTATCTTGGGAGTTGAAAGAGAATAAATTGATGGATTGAATAGTACATAATGATGGCATTCACTCCATTTATATTGAACAAGAATATTTAGATGATTCCTCCAACTAGGATTGTAAGTGTTACCAGAGACTTAGTTTTGAGGTCCTTTGAATTTGCCTACGTAGTTGACACCCTCTGTAGTCATCCCTTGCATCATTTGACATTCTATTGTAGGATGACCTCCTTGACATAGTTCACATAAGGAAGACAATATAGATATTGCATTAATATTCACTTTGTCCATCCTTTTTGTCAGAGCATTAAGCTTTGCATTCAACATGGTAAAATTATCCACTTCTATTGCTCCAACCTTCTTTGTAATGGTCCTTTTATTAGACCACAAACTTTGTGTATTTGTCATTTCTTTAAAGAGATCCAAGACATCTTCTAGTATCTCTAAATTGATAGTACCTCCAGCTGCTGCATCAATATTGACTCTGACCGTATGATTAACTCCTTTGTAAAATGATTGCACTAAATTCCATATAGGAATCAATTGAGATGGACATTGCTTCTAAAGATCTTTGAATCTTTCCCAACACTCATAAAATGTTTTATCATCTCTTTGGAAGAAAGAGTTAATCTCATTTCTGATCCTCAACACCTTTGCAGGTGGTAAGTATTTGTTGAAAAAGGCTGTGTGGAGCTCTTTCCAAGTGTTGATGGAGTTCAGTGGTAAACTTGTAAACCATCTCTTTGCTCTATCCATAAGAGAAAATGGAAAGAGAATCAATCAGATTACATCAGACTGTACTCCATTCATCTTGAAGGTAGAACAATACTCTAAGAATTGAGACATATGACTAAATGGATCCTCATATAGTAGCCCATTGAATGGTGAATTTTGGATCATTTGGATTATTGCCGGTTTAATTTCAAAGTTGTTTGCTACTACCGACAGCCTTACAATTGGTGTTTGATCACCCTGCACATTAGGACTCACGAAATCTCGCATGGTACTCTGACCATTTTGAGGATTCTGAAGAACTTGTTGCCTCGGTGGGTCATTCCTTTCGTCATCCCCTAAGTCCATTTTACTTAGTGATTATCTTGATATGATTGTTTATTTCTTTTTCTCACGAACCGTCTTCTCTAACTCCAAATCAAGTGGTATCAACAAAAGTCCTTGTTTGCTTGCACTTCGTGTGATGTGCATCAACCAATACAAATTCCTGCAATACCACAATCAGAACTAAAATTAAAAATAACGTCTAAATCAAGCAACACAATTTTCTTAACAATATCAATTCTGCCAATCCCCGGCAACGGCGCCAAAAACTTGATGAGTACAAATTTGCAAGTGCACAGAATCGTATCAAGTAGTAATAAAGATATCGTCCTACAGAGATTGTAAATTAAATACTGAAATACTAACCATGTTCATTTATTTAGATACCGAAATAGAGTTTGGATTCTATAAGAATTAAAACTAAATCAAAATAAAGAAAAACTCAAATTCAAACAAATATTAAAAGCTAGGGTTCTTATTCTCAATTAAACCATTTCAAAAGATTGATTAACCAATAAGGTTTATACTATTTCTAATTCATTTCAAAGGGATCTTAGAAACTATAGGTTTTCCTCTCAGATAAACCTATAATTAATTGGGAATTAATTAACACTAAGTTTACTGGCTCTCACTAACCTAATATCTTTTAAATCTAATTTTAAACATAACTTTTTAATCAATACTAATCACTTAACTGTCTCTCAACTAATTAAGCAATTAATAGGTTATTGCCTAATCCTATAGAACCTATCTCTCGATTAAGCCTATAGTATTAATTCAATCTTAGGGTGATTAGCCCTAAAATGACATTAAGAACAATAGTAACTAATGAATTATATCTATCAACCTAAGATTAATCACAATAAGCATATGGTTAATTCAGAATAAGAACCCTAAAAAGGAATCTAGCCACTCATATTAAAAAGAAAAACAACAATGGAGAAATGAAAACAATTCCAAATATAATGAATAAATAAAAGAGTTTATACAAGAAAAATCCCCTTCCAAATGATGTAAGAAAGCATTGCTCTTCTAACTTCAAGCCAAGTATCTCCTCTACTATAAACTAAAACAAAACAAAATGAAAATGTATTTTGAATCAAAAAGAATAGAAAACCAAAACAAGAACAACCTTTAATGAAAATTAAAATGGTTCTATTTATAGACCTAGAGACCTAGTGAGAAAGGTCATATGAATACCTTCAAACTCTATCTAACCAAGAGCTAAAAGATAAGCTCAATCCTAACTAAACTTCAGCTTCAAATCTACTTCTGATTGACTACCACATCAACTATGCACTGGTACGCAGGAAGTTGACACGAGCGTGCAACATATCTGAAAGGAAACGGTTATGCAATTAAGATGCAGCGGAAGCATATGCCTAACAATGGTGAAATTTCAAAAATTTCACTTGCATAACTCTTCATCACTTGAAGAATTTTAATCCTAAGGAACCATTTTGTAATTTTCACATAGCTAAAAACACATACATCAACAACAACAAGGAATATAAGTTTAAGAAAATTTACAAAATTCCTGTAGTTTGATGTAGACCACAAAAGTATCTATTATTTTGGTATGAATGATTCCACCCTTGAATCAAATGCTCTAGCCACCCAAGTGTATGGCCTCTAGCTTCAAACACCAAGCTCCACAAAATCACCTTTCTTGCTTAGATATAATTAGATGCAAGTAGCCTCTCTAGTGACCCTCACAAGAACTTGCACTAATTCAATCTTCTAGCAAGAACAATTAAGGGTTTGTGTTTAGTTTATGTTGTTGTTTCTTTTCTTGTTGGTGTCTCATAAACACTTATCCCTACGTTCAACTGACTAGAGCCACCACACGCCATATACCCATACATGGCTAGCATAGGTATATAAGCGGTAATAAACTCTAACTACTTAAATGTGGATGACCGTGTTGCCTCAGGTCAAAGGACTATATGCACCATTATGACCTAGATTGTGATCGTTGACTACAAGTGAATATCCTTACGATCACAAATCTAATGTCATGGTTGATCCACTCATCACATAAGTATCCACATATCTATTTTGATATCTCATATCAAGTACCATGAGACTCACTACCTCCCACTATTAGTATCATATACTAATCAAGGAAAATAAACAGAGGTGATAGTCAAATTAATATCAACCAAATATTAATTTATCGACTACGAATAATTTTATAGCATATGTATAGAATAATTTTATCACTCATATTATCAACTCTCAATAATAAATTTATTCAACATAATACTAATGGATTAATACTCAAATAAATAAACACTTTATTTAAATGAACATTTTATTTCCATTTGGGATTATTTACAATGTCAAAATACATGATTATCCTCTAGAGCACATCACCTATACTAACAATCTCCCACTTACACTAGAGCCAATCACTACAGTATTTCAGACCCATTTCTCAAGATGTCTATCTAACTATAGTTGTGTGAGTGCTTTAATAAGTGGATCAGCGATATTGTCAGCTGAAGCTACCTTTTGCATGAGCACATTGCCCTTTCCAATAAGTTCTCTGATAATATGATAGCTCCTTTCTATGTGTTTGGATTTCTGGTGAGACCTCAGTTCGTTTGCCAAAGAAATAGCTTCATTGTTGTCACAAAAGAGAGGAATGGGTGACTCAAAAAAAGGAACAACTCCCAGCTGGAAAGCAAACTTCCTAATCCAAATAGCTTCTTTAGCAGCATCTGATGCAACTATATACTCAGCTTCTGTAGTGGAATCTGCAGTGACATATTACTTGAAACTCTTCCAGCTCAATGCCCCTCTATTATAGGCAAAAAAAACCCCGAGATAGACTTTCTATCATCAATATCTAATTAAAAATCAGAATCTGTGAAACCATCTAGCTCTAAATCACCTTCTCCATAAGTTAAGACCAAATCTTTAGTCCTTCTCAAGTACTTAAAGATTGCCTTAACTGTTATCCAGTGTTCTAAACCTGGATTGGATTGAAACCTACTAGTGATACTAACAACATAAGCAATATCAGGCCTAGTACACAATATAGCATACATTAAGCTTCCTATTACTGAAGCATAAGGAACTTTGGCTATTTCCATAATTTCCTCAAATGTCTTGGGCGACATCATCTTGGATAGGTGGATACCATGCCTGAATGGTAATAATCCTCTCTTAAAATCAAGCATGTTGAACCTTTTCAATACCTTTTCTAAGTAAAGACTTTGGGGATAGCCTATTATTCTCTTCGATCTATCTCTATAGACTCGAATCCCAAGAATATAGGCTACTTCCCTTAGGTCTTTCATCAATAAGGTTTTAGATAGCCAAACTTTCATAGATGTGATCATACTAATATCATTTCTAATTAACAGAATGTCATCAACATACAAGACTAAGAAAGTGAGTTAGCTCCCACTAACCTCTTTGTAAACACACAGCTCATTCTCATTCTTAATGAAACCATAAGAACAGATAGCCTCATCAAAATGATGATTCCAACTCCTTGAAGCTTACTTGAGACCATAAATTGATCTATGAAGCTTGCACACTTTTAAGGTTTCCTCATATTCAAATCTTTTGGTTTGCTCTATAAAAATGTTTTCCTTAATATAACCATTTAGAAAAGCTGTATTGACATCCATTTGTCAAACCTCATAATCATAGTGTTCAACTATAGCTAAAAGAACTCCAATGGATTTAAGCATAGCTACTGGCGAGAAGGTTTCTTCATAATCGATCCCTTCTCTTTGGTGAAACCCTTTCGCTACCAGCCGTGCTTTATAGGTATCAACCTTTCCATCTGCACCAATCTTTCTCTTGAAGATCCATTTACACCCTATGGGAATCACCCCTTTAGGAGGATCAACAAGCGACCAAACTTGGTTCGCATACTTCTCACAGCCTCAAGCCATCTCGAAGAATCTTTATCACATAAATCTTTTTTATATGTAATAGGATCATCAACATGAAAGCTTTTTTCATGAACATGTAACTCTTGTATATCGTGTAGAAAACCGTATCTCACTAGTGGATGAAATACCCTACTAGATTTTCTCGGAGTTGGTATGATAACATTCTTAATTGGAAGAGGCTCCTCAGGTTGATCAATGTTCATTTGATTAATTTATTGGGTCACTTCCTTAGATGACTCCTTATCTAACATTATCTTCCTTCCTTTGCCACCTTCTTTAAGAAAATCTTTCTCAAGAAAGATAACATCTCTGCTTACAATAATCAGTTGTTCAGCATAAAGATAAAAGCAAGACCCTGAACTGTCTTTAGGGTATCTAACAAACCTTCCTTTAATCAATTTCATATCTAACTTGTCCGATTTTAGTCTTTTGATAAAAGTCGGACATCCCCAAATCTTAACATGCTTAAGACTTGGTTTTCTACCATTCCATATCTCATATGGTGCAGTAGAAACGAATTTGGATATGACATGATTAAGGATATAAGAGGCAATTTGGAGTGCAAAACCCCACAGTGATATAGAAAGATCATGTTAGTGATGTACCATAGGCCAATTGTATTTTTGCCATATTGTGACTTTGTTTATTTTGCATTATTATAATAAAATAGGCATTTTATCATATTAACTCTATTGAATTCCATAAATGTTCAACTCTATTTAAGGTCATCAAGTATGTGACTTGATAGTAGAACTCTTAGATGGCAAATGAGTTATATTCTAAATCAGTCATTATTGTGGAAAAATAATTAATAAAGACTAGTATGAGGTTGGCTGATGATCATGTTTTACTAATCATGAATAAGAGATACAAAGTCAAGTCATAGGTACATAGGATGTACTGGATTGACCCACTATGAGAATACTACATAGATAATTGTCATAAGTTATTCTCATTGCAATGATGTTATTATAGTCCTCAAACCTAAGATCATCATAGAGTCCTGTATGATGAGTTTTATATTTTGACACATTCTAATGTTATCTTTAGCAGGATGATGTAATAGATTGTGATTGGATATAAAATGAATCATGTGAGGAGTATGAGTGATCAAGAAGGAATTTGTCCCTCACTAATCATGAGGAGGATATCTATGGGCCCCTCGATAAATTAGACCGAATGTAAATGCATGGACATGCTTAAAATTAGTTGATAAGGAGTTACTAATTTTAGTCTAATTGAGATTGAGAAATAATTGAATTATTAAGGATGGCATAAACCATGCCTTATATTCAATTCAAGATATCGTGTACAAAAGGACTATAATATTATTGTTAAATAGGTTGTGTCGGATTACTGACTTTTATATGACTTGGGTAGTCATAATGTCTTTCTAGAGGCCTCTTATGACTTATGGATTGGAGGCCCATTGCCAACGTTATGTGAACCTACAGGGTCACACACATAGAATAGACCCAAAATAGATATTGAGCTTATCAGCCCAATAAGATAGTTTTCTCTCTCATGTATATTTAGTGATAATTTATTTATGATAATTATTATCATAATTAAATTTAAAATATATATATTTATATATATATATATATATAATAGTTTTGGATATTTATGGATATAAATATTTAAATAAAATAAGGATAATAATAAAACAAAAAAGAGTTTTAGTACTTGTGAAAGACTAAACCCTAAGAGATATATATGTATATATCACTGCAGGAGTTTAGTGGCTTAAGTGCCTCTGCACATCTATTATTCAAAAACATATGTTCCTTTAAAGAAAGAAACACAGAGAGAAAATTAAAAGAAAAGGTGCTAGCACACCAACATCGTTTTAGGGTGTTCTATTTGTGTGGATACTGGTAGAGGATGTTACTATGTCTGTATTCTGATAGAAGATAACGAAAGGCTCAAAGTAGGATGTCACCGAAGTGAACCTCCTCTCTTCCTTCCTACAATCTTGCCGTTGAACTCGTCTTGGTAAGATTCTACACTCGATTAAATTGATTTAATCCGAACTACTTAGATCTTGGTGGGGGTTCTTAAGGTCAAAATTTTTATTTTTCCGCTACGTGATTATGATCCAGAACCTAACAGATCGGTGTAGCTCATTATAGACGATACCATATCCAATATAGTATGATTTCTCCTTTCGGATACACCATTCAATTGTGGTGTTCCAGGAGGTTCCTTAAGGAACTGAATAAACTCGGTACTTAAGTATTCACCTACTCGATCCGATCGAAGAGTCTTAATACTTTTTCCAGTTTGGTTCTCTACTTGGGCTTTGAATTCCTTGAACTTTTCAATGGATTCACTTTTATGTTTCATAAAAAATAAGTTCCCATACCTTGATAGATCATCTATAAAGGTAATAAAATAGAAGAACCCTCCTCTAACCATTTCACTAAATGGCCCACATACATCACTATATATGATCTCCAACAAATCTTTGGCTCTTGCCATTTGTCTAACAAATGGTGATCTTGTCATCTTACCTTGAAGACAAGCCTCACAAGTTGAATTGGATGCAGATTCAAGATTGCTTAAGATTCCCATCCTTTTCAACTTGTTAATCCTATCCTCCACAATGTGACATAATCTTAAGTGCCAAAGATGTTTGGAGTCAGAGGCATTTTTTATTAACATTGCATTTGTATTACTTATATTAATTTGAGGAACATTTTCATTAGATATATTATCAACATAATATAATCCTTGTATTAAATAACCTATGCCAACCATTTCATTTTCAAAATATATATTACAAACATCATTTTTGAAATGAAATTTATAATTCTTTCTAGTCAAACTAGAAATCGAAATTATGCTCTTAAAAGCATTAGGTACATATAATACATTATCTAGCAATAACAGATGATTATAAAGATCAATAGAAGTGGATCCTATAGCTTTAGTCGTAACACTTGCTCCATTCCCAAGCTTTAAGGTCACTTATCCTTTCCTCAGTCTTCTCTCATTTACTAGATCCTGCAAGGATGAAGAAATGTAAGAACTAGCTCCGGTATCCAATACCCATGCTTTAGATGAGCTGTTAGAACATTTAGAAGCAAATAACTTAAAGAAAGTCTCACATTCTCCTTGCTTGCCCTTTCCTTTTGTCTTTTAAGACTCCAGGAGCTTAGGACAATTCCTCTTCCAATGTCCTTTACCTTGGCAGTGGAAACACTTTCCCTTGTCTTGGTTTTCCCTCACTATTTCCTTCCCTTTATTCTTGGCTACACCACCCGTAGGCTTGACAACACTTGTCTTGCCTTTCTTTTTCTTCTTATTGCCTTTCTTCTTAGTCCTACTAGAAGAAGCAGCAAACGCCACTTCCTTTTCCTTATTACCTTGGATAGCCTTTTGGGCCGTCGTAAGCATATTCAAAAGCTCCACAAGCGTACAATCTATTTTGTTCATATGGAAATTTATAATTGTTTGCCCAAAAGATTCGGGAAGGGATTGAAGGATCAAATCCAATTAGAGATGGAAGTCCATTGAGAAATCTAGACTCTTTAGTTCCTCTATAGCTCTAATTATAGAGTTAACATGGACCGCCACATCCTCACCCTTCTTTATTTTAGCACGAAAGCCGCTTCAATATCTCATATCTAGCGGTCCTACTTTGTTCACCAAACAACTTTTGAATGTGAAGTAGGATGTCTTTTGCATATATGTACTTCTCATATTGCCGATGAATTTCGGTGCTCATAGAAGCCCACATAATGCACCGTGCTTACAAATCATTGTCTTTTCATTTTTCTAAAGTGTCACGCTCCTCTTAGGAGACATTTGCAGGAAGTGGTTTGGGCTTTGAGTTAATACATAAAGTATTTTCTTGAAAGCTAAAATAACTTTTCGATTCCTAATCCAATCAATAAAGTTAGGGCCCGTGAGCCTATATTGTTCAAGTATGATGGAAAGTGGGTTTGAAGGTCTCATATTATCAAATTATCTATAAAGATAACAAGATTAATTAGTAAAAAGACATTGCAATATAACCATTAGATTCGATCTTTAATCATAATAGTCTCCCACTAATTTGGCGAATCCTACACTTCTAGGTAGGAAACGAAAATTCCTTGTTAGATGAATTTCTAGTGGGTGATGGAGTTCTTAACGAGTCACTCAATATCCCTCAGGTACACATTACCGTTCTTAGAATATTAGCTATCATTAAGTGGTAACTCTTACCATCACATCTCATGTGATATTCCATCAATCCGGTTCCTAATGTTACAGGCCTCAGGTACGTATTGTTGTTCTTGGCCTTTGGCATTAGTTAGGTTCACACCATTGGATCAGTTAAATGTATGAATTTTAACACTATAAACCTCAGGTACGCCTATTTGCCATTCTTAGCCTATAAGGTATCCATACACTCACAACATCTCATACTTAGTAATAACACTACATGAATCACTTAGGACCTATGCACACCCCTATGTGTCCATAGCCGATGCACATAATCCTAAAGCCATGCAAGTTATTACTCTAATGGAGAGCCAAGACCTAAATTTAATTTGGAAGATTTTTGGGTCTTTATTAGAGGTCTCACTTTGCACATTAATCAATTTACATATCTAATATATAAATTGTATGCCATCCAATTGCATACATATATCACATATAGCATGTAAAGCATGTACCAACATGTACATCATATATATACATAAAACATGCACAATGGATGCATAAATTAGGATTGATCATGGATTTTCCTCATGCCTATTTTAAATCTTAGAATACATAAAGGATCTTTGTCTTCATCTTTATGGCATTGCCACTTGAACCCTTCAAGCTTTCATGTCATAACTCTTATGATGAATGAATTACAATGACCCCTTGGCATACCAAGGAAAATTATTTACATCTCATTCTATGTAACTAATACTTAATTATATATGAATAATAATAAAATTAATTATTACAACATTCCAAAAGATGTAAGCTACATCTATGATCATTCCTAGTATGTATGACCATCATATAAGCTTTTGTGCCTCTTAAAATCCAAGTTCGAGTAAGAATTGAAGAAATTGGAAATTTAGGGCAGCGACGCTCACGGGCTACCCTCATGGTCGTGAGGGCAGCATGCCAGGTCGTGAGGGTTGCTACCTTTGGCATAAAATGAAGCAATTTGAGTGGGCACCCTTACTAGCTCCCCTCACGACTGTGAGGGTGGCACCCGAGCTCGGGCGGGTCGCTGCCCAAACATAAAAATACTCCGAAAAATATGGTTTTTGTGAATCAAACATGTACTATTTAGCCACAACACTTTCAATTAAAATAATGTTCAATTACAACACTTGTAATTAACATTAATCATATTTATAACACTTGCCAATATTTACAACACTTGTAAATAATAACATGTTTAATCACCATAAAACCAACACCATATTTGCAACACTTACAAATTTAAATATGTATAATTACAACTCTTATAATTATCAACATGTATAGCATATGTAAAGTGCAAAAAGAGGCTCTAATACAACTGAAAGGAAACAGTTATGCAATAGAGATGCAGTGGAAACATATGCCTAACAAGGGTGAAATTTCAAAAATTTCACTTGCATAACTCTTCATTACATGAAGAATTCCAATCCTAAGGAACCATTTTGCAATTTACACATAGCTAAAAACACATACATCAACATGTATATCAACAACAACAAGGAATATAAGTTTAAGAAAACTTACAAAATTCCTGTAGTTCGATGTAGACCACAAAAGTATCTACTAGTTTGGTATGGAAGATTTAACCCTTGAATCAAATGCTCTAGCCACCTAAGTGTATGGCCTCTAGCTTGAAACACCAAGCTCCACTAAATCACATTTCTTGTTTAGATATAATTAGATGCAAGTAGCCTCTCTAGTGACCCTCACAAGAACTTGCACTAATTCAATCTTCTAGAAGAACAATTAAGGGTTTGTGTTGTTGTTTCTTTTCTTGTTGGTGTCTCATGTTTTTTGCTCAACCAAAATAAGAACAAAAGCCAAAACTTACAATAATAACTTAGGATAAAAAATATGTGTAGAGATTGCCACCTCATCATGACATCATGCGTGACATCACCATGACATCACTGGCCCATCACATGACATCATTGGCCCACCACATGACATCATTGATGACATCACCATGACACTTGTCACTTAGTAAGCATACACACTTGACAAGTATCTTCCAAGTGTCAAAGGATGAATGTAGACAACACATCTCATGTATATGTCTACACTTGTCCCTTGATATTTATCAAAAAGATAAATATACACAACCAAATCTCTACATCAATTTTATGGACGTGAGCTTGCAAATTGGGCCAACACTTGGTCCAAGCCCAATCCACTAAATTAATGGACCTAGATAAGGTTGATGGGCTCTCTCTCAACACATTGAATTAATCTTTGGCCCAAAACACTTTTAAGCCTAAGCCCATACACCTTGGGCCATTAATCCAAGTCCAATTATATACAACACATATATTATTAATTCAATACCTTAATTAATATCCAATATTAATTAAGTACAAATTAATAATTAAAACCCTTGGTTGAATCGGATTTCATGATATGCTAGAATCATTGCTTAAAGCATAAATCCAATTCCCTTAATCTTAATTTCTTGATTAAATACTTTAATCAATAATTAGATTAATATAGATAATTTGGTTTCACCTTATAGGTGTAACTTACTAGTTTCATGTCTAATTAGAAATGAGAAAATAATATTAACACTTGATATTACTTGAAACACTTTCAAGTCTAAATATGAAAATTCCAATGATACACATTTAGTTCTCATAAGTTGTAAGTGACCCCTAGCATCGATATCACAACTACCCAATTAGAAATGAATGCATGTATTGATTCACATGAACCCTCTAGTCATAATTACCGTGCACGAAAATCCCTTCATTAGAAGATTCCGATAAAGCCTAGAGTTAAGGTCCAGTCGAACTCCAATAGCTTCATCATATGACCTCATCTCAAGTTTTATTCTTAATAAAACATAACAAATACTAGAAACTCTTTATAGCACTGAAACTCTTTATTCATCAATAATAAACTTAGATGGCATAGGATCATAACTCGGTTCACTCCAGGCAATGAATCCCCTCTTAGACAAACACTCATCCATACATTTAATCGACTAGAGCCACCACACACTATATACCCACATATGGCTAGCACAGGTATGTAAGCGGTAACAAACTCTAACCACTTAAATATGGATGACCATGTTGCCTCAGGTCAAAGGACTATATGCACCATTATGACTTAGATTATGATCATTGACTATAAGTGAATATCCTTATGATCATAAATCTAACGTCATGTTCGATCCACTCATCACATGAGTATCCACATGTCTATTCTGATATCTCATATCATGTAGCATGAGACTTACTACCTCCTATTATTAGTATCACATACTAATTAAGGAAAATAGACAGAGGTGATAGTCAAATTAATATCAAAAAAATATTAATTTATCGACTATAAACAATTTTATAGCATATATACCGAATAAATTTGTCACTCATATTATCAACTCTTGATAATAAATTTATTCAATATAATGCTAATGGATTAATACTCAAATAAATAAACACTTTATTTAAATGAACATTTTATTGCCATTTGGGATTTTACAATGTCATAATACATGATTGTCCTCTAGGGAACATAACCTATATTAACAATATCAACTCTGAATCACTCGGAGACAGGCACGGGTGTGCTCAATTTTAGCACGGCCGTGCACTCCTATATCTTGCTTTTCTCAAGAATCAGGCACGGCCGTGCATGAATATAGCATGGGCGTGTAGACCTGAAGCAAGGATAGCCTTCAAATATGATCTCCAATCTTATCTCATCTTCAATTTTGGTCTCCATCTTTTCCCAAATGCATCCTACCAACAAAACTTAACAATGATTATCTATTTAACATTAAAATAACTAAATTCTAAATACTTTAAAATAAAATAATAAAACTAACTAAATCAACTAAAAACTAACTAAACATGCAACTACTAAACCTAATATGTAATAAAATAGACTGTTCAAATTAAGTATTTTTCACACTCATCAAATTCCCCACACTTGAACCTTTGCTTGTCCTCAAGCAAAAATAAGAGAACAACCTATTTATACAAAGAACCAACATCATGAGTAGTTTTTAACTTGGGGAACCATTTGAATCTCCCTTTAATACAATGTTTACAACTGAAAATTAAAGCAATAACTTATAACCAAGAATATAACAATTACCTAGTGAAAAGCAAACTCCCTCGTTGGATTCATGAAAAAGTATGATTAACAACCAAGAAAAATGAAAGTAGGCAAGAAACACTAACACTCAAATAGTTTTTTTCATTAATAACAATTAAAAGGCACACAATTTATTCCTTATAATTTCCCTATTGTAGTATCCCTAACCTTTCCATATTACTCAATGTGGATACCTCAATAAAGTCCTTTGGATACTCATACCCTTTATAGAGCATTGGAGTACATGTACGAGTGCGTTTTATGCTCCATCTCGCTTAAGAAATTTATTATTATTATTATTTTTGAAAACATAGTGCCTATGAATATATGAACTACACAAAATATTTAAATTCCTACAAACATCTTTCTCAACTATCAAGCACCCTAGTTCAATCATTCAATGAAGGAGTAAGCATTAGGTTCATTAAAATTTAAAAATCCTTAATCATAAATTATTCCTCTAACTTAATAGTTAAAATAAAGCATTAAAAGGAGATGAACATACTTACTCAAGAAAAACACACCTAATGACACTAACTCTTAATAAAAATAAGCTCAAAAACTCAAGTAAAAGGTCTTTTATTCATGCAATAACAAACTAAAATATATAAAAAAATAGAAAAATAAAAGGGAAAAAAAGCTTCCCTAGTCGGATGCATTCGATGATGAAGTCTCTGGAACTATAATCTCAATAGATGGCTCTGTTGATGCCTTAGTTCCTTTATTTTGAGAGATCAATTATTTTAGCTCCTCTACTTTAGCCTCAAATTGTCCATCCTTGTGTCTCTTATATTCTTATAAACTTCAAATTTTATGATCATATCTATAATCATATGACCAACCCTTTGATCAGTTCGATTCACTACATCTTCTATCTTCTTTTCAATTTTCTCAATACTTTCCTCAAATTTCTTCCTTTTCGCAGCTCTATTCTTTTTCCTTGCTTTGGCCTTACCATCCTTTTTATTTACTCTTGCATTCTTATGAGCTATTTAAGGTTTGACATCTTCTTCTTCCTCTTCACTGACATCATCAAAATTTTCTACCACCTTTGGAAGAGGAACATCTCTATGTCTCAAAGCAGTTTGACGCAGTTGATAGCATCTTCGATTGTTTAGATCCTCTAGCCTTCCTGAATCTATGATGATCTCAGCTCTGACTAGAAAATCCTCATCAAAGATCTCACGTTCTAATAGTTCAAAAGGGCGAGTTTCCTTGGTATAAAGTGTATGGCCAGGCCCGTGATAATGTGGCCCATAGACATCAATGTTTTCCATCCCTGCACAATATGCCACATCGAATGAAATACAAGATATGCACTATTCACCCTACGATTAGTATACATACACCATATTAAGAATAATTCATTAGGCATAACCTTAGCGCTATCATTGCTACCAAAGATAGTGTGTGCCATGAATTTGTGCATCAACAAATATGAGTGACTATCAATTAGACCACTAACCATTGTATCCCCATGACTTATTCTATCTCCTTTTGTAATTTCAAACTAAAAATTACTCATGTTGAATTCAGGAGGAGGTTGACAAATACCTTTTTTGGAAAAACTAAAAATTTCAATCATGAGATAATAGTCAAAATCATATTCTTTTCCAAAGAATCTACATGAAAAAATTCTTTGCTCTTCATCTTTGATTTTAAAAGTAGTGTAGAATTCAATGGTCAATTCTAAAAGCACATTATATTGAACTATTTTCAACTTACACCAGCCTAGCCTTTTGCATAAAACATTCATAAAATCATACATTCCAATTTCTTTTAAAGTCTAATCATCAAAGTATTTAGGCATGCATATGTTTCTTTTGCTAATAGAACAGAATCTCTTACATTCTTCATCCGAGAGAATAAGGAAAAAGGCATCATACTTATCTTTGAGATCCATTGGCTTAGGTTTTATCTCCATTGGTGCCTTCCCATTTGCGTTGGTCCTTCAGCTATTACTAGACATGCTATTTAGACTCATTAGGTAATAAGAAGAATAATTGCAGAGAATATAGATGTAGAGAATTTTAGTAAAATAAAAGTATAGAGAATGTAGAAGTTTTGAGAATTAAAACAATCCTATGCCTATAAATAGAAGAACAAAATTTGAAGTTTATAAGGACTAAACAACCTATCTCCTAATCCTTTATTGAAAACATAAATTTTATTAAAAAGAGACATCTAAAACTCCAAATAAAAAAAGGAATTTAAAAGAAACATAAATTCTAAAGAAAATTAAAAAAACAAATTGAAAATTTTATGTTTTCCTCCCCCACATTTGAATTATGCAATGTCCGCATTGCATGAAATTAAAAATTTTTGGATGGTGGCGTAATCAGGTGGCATGGTCGTGCACGAAAGTGGCATGACTATGCCTGCTTTTCAAAACTTTCAACTAAAACAGACATTAGGTGGTACGGCCGTGCATGAAAGTGGCATGGCCTTGCCTGGTTTAATGAATTTCGGAGTGACATAAGTTCAAAGCAGGTGCGGTTGTGCACCAAAGTGACATAGTCGTGTCTCAGTCTAAAATTTGGCAAATGCTAGTTGTTCATTATTGCAAGAAGGATACATTACCAAACTTTAAACTAACTACATTGGCTGTGCTGTACATAATTTAAATGACCGGGAATAAAATGAACTAAAACACATCAATATTATTAAAGATAACTTGAAATTACAAAGGTAGGAAATGAAAACAAAGTACAGAAAACTAAATCAAGCACAAGACTAAAGCGAAACAAACAAACAATTTTCCAAACATAAGTTCTTGAATCTTCATAGATTTGGCCCTTGATCATGTGGAGGGAATGGAGGTGGGAAGAAGTTTTGAGCTTGAAAATATGCCATGAAATTGTGATTGATCATGTTGATGTTTATGTTCATGTTTTGTGCCATTAAGGTAAGTTCCCCCATATTAGAATCAATCACACCTACTTGGAGCTCCAAGTTGTCTAGGCGTTGCATGACTTGATGCAAATCTCCTTCTTCCTCTTTTTCATCTTCCATTGCTTATTGTAAAGGTTGATTACCAATGAGTATAGGCACCCCATTTCAATCATACCTATAGCTTCCATCATATGAAGATCAAGGAGAGAATTACCTGGTAGTTTATCGAAGGGCATATTATCGATATCAAAGCCTAAATAATTGGTGATGCTAAGCACCAATCAACCTAACTTAATTGGCCCCGCTCTTTTGTTCACCACATCTTTGAATTTAATTGCTATTAAATGACAAATATCCAACTTGTGATTGTTAATCATGCAATATAAAACATTCAATTCCATAGTGGTGACCACCAAATCCTTTTCCTTCCGAGGAAATAAAGAGTGTGATATGAGCCTATGAAGATATCTCAAGGAAAGTGATCAAATTTTGGATTCCTTAACTAACCTAGGCTCATACAAGCCATGTCTTTGGCCGATGATTTCTTTCAAAAATTCATCTCTATCAAAATTAACCATAGCATCTTGATCTTTTGGAAAGTGAAATGCATCATTAAGTTCAAATAGGCCAATGCTATGATCTTGGTTGCCTAGCCTAAAACTTAGCATGGCCTCACTCTCATCAAATTGAAAAGATGATAGAAATTCACATATAGGTATCACATAAGTGGGGTGTTGCATCATCACAAAAACCTCCTAACCTATCCTATTAACATACATGTTTACACTATCTAACAAACCCGCTCTTTGAAGGAAAGATGCACTCATATATTTCATAGGCATAAATGCTCTAGCCATCAATTGATTAAACTTGTTTCTTTGCCCCTTATACCCAAATTGAATGTTAGGGGATAAAGTCTTACCATTCTTTCTTCTTCTTAGTTGGGATTGCGAGAGCTTCCTCCATGTCTCATTGATTTCCTTTGAGCAATTGTTTTTCTTCTTGGTGTTCTTTCCATTGTTAATGGAGAGAATTCAAAGGAGAAGAAATTATGCTTGAGAATTTCTAACTTTGAGAGAGAGATGGAAGAAGAAGATGTGAGAATGGGAAGAGAATATAAAGGGTTTATATAGAAAGGATTGGGATTTTGAAAAGAGAAATTTGTGAATTGGGAAGAGGAAAAGGTTGTTGGTAATTAAAAAAGAATTAGAAGTTGAAAAAGAAATTAGGGAATTGAAAAAAAAGATTCAAAGTTGAGAAACCCTAAGTCTAGAAAGATGAAAAAGAGTTTTGAAAGTTGTGGGTAGTGGGAAAGTATGGGGAATTAATTGAAGACCTAAAAGAATGTGTAATGCTGAATTTGACCGACAGATGGCATGGTCATGTGCGATAATGGCACGGCCGTGCCTGATTCAAATAATTTTTTGAATGGCACAAATGCAATCAGGCACGGTCATGCATGAAAGTGGCACGACCGTGCCTGGTCCTAAAGTTTTATTTTTCTCTTCTTACTTGACCAGGTCATGTGGGTATGTAGTAGGGTGCGCAACATGTACATTCATACAATACATATTAAAATCACCCATACACATATGTAACAATCATAAATTTTATTCCCATACAAAAGATACTTACCTTTTCTATTTTGGCTCTCCTTCTCTTATAATTTCTGACATCCTTCAATGTTTCTTCTCTTTTCTATTTTGGCTCTCCTCCTCTTATAATTTCCGACATCCTTCAATTCTTCTTCTCTGAAAAATAAAGTTAAAGAACTTATGATTAGAAATTGCAAAACTAAAGACTAAAAGAATTAACAAGAAAAATGAAAATAAAAACTTGGTTGAGCCCCCAAGAAGCGCTCTTTTAGGTCTATGAGCTTAGACCATTATAATTTTTATAGTGTTGAATCAGCCAGGAAGGCAATTGGTGAGAATTCTCCAATATGCCTCCATGGTAGATTTTCAGTCTTTGCCCATTGACTTTGAACTTTTCTGCTTGAGTGTTGCAAACTTCCACAGCTCTATAAGAGTAAACTTAGCTCACTATAAATGGTCCCGACCATCTACTCTTGAGCTTTCCTAGAAACAATCTGAGTCTGGAGTTGAATAGTAACACTTGGTCTCCTTCTTGAAAACTTTTAATCTTTACCATGGCATTGTGCCATTTTTTTGTACGTTCTTTACAAATTATGAAGTTTTCATATGCCATCTCTCTTATCTCTTCCAATTCACTCAACTGTAAAAGTCTCTTTTCCTTAGCTTTCTTGCAATCGTAATTCAAAGCCTTAATTGCCTAGTAAGCCTTATGTTCAATTTTGACAGGAAAGTGACATGCTTTTCCATAAAATAACCTATATGGAGACATTCTAATAGGTGTCTTATAAGTTGTTCGGTATGCCTATAAAGTATCATCCAACTTCCTTGCCCATTCTTTTCTTGACTTACTCACTGTCCTTTCAAGAATTCGCTTCAATTCTCTGTTGCTTACCTACACTTGTCCACTTGTTTGGGGATGGTATGGAGTGGCTATCTTGTGTTTTACTCCATAATGAGCTAGAAATATTTCCATGTTTCTATTATAGAAATGTGATCCACCATCACTTATGATAGCTCGAGGCATCCTAAACCTAGCAAAGAGTTTTTGCAAAAATTTGTAAACCACTTTTGGGTCATTTACTATACATACTTGTGCTTCCAACCATTTAGATACATAATCCACAAACAAGTATGTACTTGTTTCCATCTGAAATAAGAAATAGCCCCATAAAATCTATGCCCCATAAAACAAATATCTCTACCTTTAGAATTCTAGCTTAAAGCATTTCATCTTTCTTGGAAATGTTTCCACTTCTTTGACATGCATTGTAACTGAGTACAAACTTCCTAGCAGCATAAAAGAGAGTAGGCCAATAGAACCCTGCTTCCAGAACCTTAGCAGCGGTTCTTTATGGACCAAAATGACCTTCACTGACCATTCCGTGATAATGTTGCAATATTGAACTAATTTCTTCATCTCCTACACATCTTCTTATCATGCCATCACTGCATAGCTTCCAGAGATAAGGATCATCTCACAAATAGAACTTAGAGTCATAAATAAGCTTTTTCCTCTGTTGACTATTGATTTCTTCCAGAAACTTTCAACTTGAGACAAAGTTAGCTATGTCAGCAAACCATAGTGCATTTAAACTTCAGATTGCTAACATCTCGTCTAGAAATAGCTCCTGAATTGGTTCTTCCTCCTCATCTCCATCTTGCTCCAACTCTAATCTTGAGAGATGATCAGCTACAATATTTTATAATCCTTTCTTGTCTTTAATTTTAATGTTAAACTCTTATAAAAGCATCACCCATTGTATGAGCCTTGGATTTGAGTCCTTCTTGTTTAAGAGGTACTTCAATGCTGCATGATTTGTATACACAACAACTTTAGAACCAAGAAGATAAGATCTAAATTTATTAAAAGCAAAAATTACTGCTAGCATCTCCTTCTCAATTGTTGCATAGTTGAGTTGTGCATCATTCAGGGTTCGGCTTGCATAATAGATGACATAAAGTTTATTCTCCTTCCTTTGGCCAAGTACAGCTCCTATTCCATGATCACTTGCATCACACATCAATTCGAATGGAAGGTTCCAATCAGGTGATACAACTATAGGAGCTGATATCAATGCTTCTTTCAACCTATCAAAAGCCAATTTGCAATTATTAGTAAAGTTAAAAGAAGAATCTATCTCAAGTAATTTACAAAGAGGTTTAGAGATTTTTGAGAAATCCTAGATAAACCGCCGATAGAATCCTATATGGCCTAGGAAACTTCGAATTCCTTTGACGTTTGTTGGGCATTGAAGCTTTGTAATGGTCTCCACTTTTGCTTTGCCCACTTCAATACCTTATGCTGAAATCTTATGTCCAAGAATGATTCCTTCCTCCACTATAAAATGACACTTTTCCCAATTCAGCACTAGGTTTGTTTCTTCACACCTTGTAAGAACTTACTCCAAATTCTCTAAACATCTTTCAAAAGAGCTGCCATAGATTGAGAAATCATCCATGAACACATCCATAATTGCTTCTGCCAAATCTGAGAATATGGCCATCATGCATCTTTAAAAGGTTTCTGGAGTATTACACAATCTGAATGGCATCCTTCTGTAAGCAAATGTGCCATATGGACATGTAAATGTCATTTTCTCTTGATCTTTTGGAGTAATTACTATCTGATTGTAGCCCGAATAGCCATCTAGGAAGTAGTAGAAAGCATGTCCTACTACCTCTCCAACATTTGGTCAATAAACGGTAGTGGAAAATGATCCTTCCTAGTTGTTGAGTTCAATTTTCTATAGTCAGTGCACACTCTCCATCCATTCACCACTCTTATAGGAATTTGCTTGCCTTCTTCATTTTCCACCACGGTCATGCCTCTTTTCTTTGGCACACACTGGATAGGACTTACCTATGAACTGTCTAAAATTGGGTAAATAATCCCTGCATCTAGTAGCTTAACCACCTCTTTCTTCACCACTTATTGCATATTTGGATTAAGCCTTCTTTTCCTTTCAATGGTTGGCTTGTACCCTTCTTCCATTAAAATCTTATGCATGCAATAAGATGGACTTATCCCTCTTATATCTGAAATTTTCCAACCAATTGCTCTTATTCTCCTCTTGAGAATCCTTACAAGCAAGTCTTCTTGGTCTTGGATGAGTTTAAAAGATACAATCATAGGTAAAGTTTGGTTCTCTCCAAGAATAGTATACCTCAAATATTGAGGTAAAGGTTTCAAATCTACATTCGGTAGTTTAATGGTTGATGGTGGTGTAGGTTCAGTGTTTGGTAATTGGATTAGGGAAAAAGAATTTTGGTGTTTAAAGTAATCTTCATCTTGGGGGGTTTATACCTACATACACTTATCAATATACTCCAATTCATCATAATTTGCCAACCTACTTCGTTGGACTTCAATCACACATTCATCCAAAATATCAACTCTAAAGCACAAATCACTATCAGAAGAATGTTTCATACCTTGATAGATATTGAACTTACAACTTTCCTCACCTACCCTTAGAGTTAGTGTTCCATCATAAACGTTAATGATTGCCTTGGCAGTATAGAGGAAAGGCATACCAAGGATTAATGGAACATCTTCCTCTTCTTCAAAGTCAAAAATGATAAAGTCCACTGGAAAAATAAATTTTCCAGCCCTTACACGCACATCTTTAACTATTCCTTCTAGTTCCTTTACTGTCCTATCTGCCAACTGCAAACGGATGTTTATTGGTCTTGCTTCTCCAAGTCCTAATTTCTTATAAATAGACAAAGGCATAAGGTTAATAGAAGCACCTGAATCATACAAAGATTTTTTAAATGATAAATTCCTAACAGAACATGGAATAGTAAGACTCCCTGGTTGCTTTCTTTTTAATGGAAGTTTATTAGAGATGATGGCACTGCATTCCTTTGTAAGTGTGACTGTCTCGAACTCTTGTAACTTCTTTTTATTGGAAATCAACTCCTTTAAGTGCTTTGCATACTTTGGCATTTGAGCTAGACATTCCGCAAAAGGCATATTGATGTGAAGAGTCTTGAATCTTTCCAAGAACTTTACAAACTGCTGATCAAGCTCCTTTTTCTTCAACCTTTGCGGGTATGGTACTGGAGGTTTGTATGCCCGAATTGGTGGTGACTTTTCCTTTTTTTTATTCTCCACCTTCACTTCTGGTTCTTCTGGTGTCTCAACCCTTTCATCATCCTATTATTTCTCTCCTTCATTCTCCATTGTTGCCTTAAAGGTTTAGATCTCTGTACTGCTTCTCAAGATGATAGCCTTTACTTGCTCTTTTGGATTCTTCATTCTCCATATTTCTCTTTTGGATGTGGGTCAAATTATAATACCCTAGTCTCTAAGACTAAGTATAGAGTAAGTAGGGTGTCGAACACTCAGAAATTTGGAGCAATTTTATATTAACCGGATAGATACTTAGATGGATAGGCAAATGATATAAAAGAAGATATTGATTTGTTCTAATTATTCTAAAACTACTAAAGAATTACTAACTATACTAACTAATATATATATCCTAACAACAAATTCAAGTAGTGTTCATTAGAACTACAATTCAGAATTAATCAAGAACTACAAAGATATAAACAAATGATTACATGAAATGATTATAAAACATAGTATAAGGCATAAGTGCAA
>CATIWO010445972.1:0-12566 GCA_949673435.1 Macaranga tanarius
TGGTCTTTGCTTATTACAGCACAAAAAGTCATATAGTTTTAGGCAAAATTCCACTTAGAGCCTCCATTAGGTGCCAAATTTCCATTAACCTCATATATTTATACACTTGACACTTGCACTCAATTTAATTAATAATAAATAAAATGTTATGCCAAAAAAAATGAAATGCATGTATGTTTATGTGGATGCAAATATCACAGAAACTCTTATAATTCATGATAACTAGTGACATTTGGCTGTAGGTAACCATGATCCATTGTATAAATGGGCTTTATCCCCTTCAAAAGCCTTGCAGCGCCAAAAGGTATTTCTGCAATTTGTCCTTTTCCCTTACTCAAGTATGTAGTGTTTGAGCAATGAGATGTACTAACAGAACATGATATCTATTTACTCCTTTATTAGTAACAGAAAGAAGTGTCTTGTTAGTGCTTTAATGCTATGGTTTGTCAAAATGGATTCCATTGGCATTGCAAGCTTTTGACAAAACGAACTTGTTACTTTAGAAACCTCATCAATGTGGAGGCTGACTGTTGCAGCTATCCTGGTGACTAGACAGCAGCTCCATAAAATATACCATGATAAACGTCTGTTGATAAATTCATCAGTGAAAGTAGAAATGCCCTATTAGTGGTTTTGCTCACAGCAGGTCTCTGGCCTAATACCATCTTACAATACTATGAGTTACATGATCTTTTCAGAATTTCCTGAATTGGTTGCAGCAAGCATATTCAGTGTAAATGACCATATTATTGCTTATGTTTTTCTTGTTGTCCTTTTATGCACTGATCATCCATGGGAAATGGATGATGATCTCGAGACGAGTTTGGATATGAAGGGATTAAAGATGCTGCAAGTTTATTGAAGTGTGTAAAGCAAAAACTAGATGGATATGAAAATGATGAGTTGAGAAGTGTAAATAGGCAGGTAATTTGGCATACAGAATTCTTTTTTTCGTTGTGGCAGATGAGTTTCAGCTGAGGTGTACCTCGACTGAAACTTGTGTAAGTTGAAGAATTAACATACCCTACATGGGTGTGATAAAAATAAAAACCCAAAGAAAAACCTTCGTTACTTGCCTAATGCCTAATGTCCATGTCCATGTTTGTGCAAAATACAAGATATAGCACAACTGGTTCCCTCTTGCAGGTTCAATAGCGTATACAATATGCTATTTGAAATGACTCCTGGATGGGGAGCTTGGATGTATCATGTAAGTTTATGCTTGACTACCTTTACCCTGTCATTTGAGATTGTATCGACTTATCCTTGGTAAGATCACGCAGGACTTGGAAATTGGGCCCTGGTGCCTGAGAAATTTTATAATGATCATGTCTTATGATGAGTTGGAAGACTAAACCAATAATATAAAGTCATTTAGGGTTCATCTATGTGCTATTTAGGTTTTAGTTTTTATCACTTCAATTAAATACTAAATTTTTATTGGTTTGGCTTTTTAACTCATCATAGGCCAGGACCACTGTATAACGTCTCGTGCCTGAGAAATTTTATAATGATCCTGGCTTATGATGAGTAGGAAGACCAAGCCAATAATATAAAGTCATTTAGGGTTCACTTATGTGCTATTTAGGTTTTAGTTTTTATCACTTCAGCCTTTGCTTTGTTTTGTTTGTTTACTGTGGCATCTTGTTATTTGCAGTGCTCTTCATGTGCAAACGACTATAATTTTTTATTTTCCAAAGCATTTATATTTCTTAGGTTGTTGTATAGATATTTATCGTAATTTTTAATTATAATTCTTCAATTATAACATTGTTTGATCTTTTTTATGTGATAGTTATTTTATTTAGTTTGTAAAAAAAAATGAATTTATTGGAATAAATTAAATTTATAAAAGCATGAAGTCCACTTCTACTAGGTGAAATTTTTAATTTTTAGTAGGGATATAAAACCAAAATTTACAATTTAGTTTAATTAAATTGTATTTGTGTGTTGTGCATGTTATATTACTTATGTGTATTATGAGATTTTAGCATATTTAGAATATATGATTTCATAATTTGATTATTATTATCATCGTATGCTTATAAAGATTATTTATGTTTCATAAGGTTATCTTATTATATTGGGGTTTCTCAAGTATTTTTATATATTAATCCAACATAATAATTATTAAATTTCAAAAATTTTTTTTATATCCAACCAAATAAGGAAATTTTAATTTTTTAACTTGAAAAAATCAACTTCTTTTAAGAAATTGATTTTAAATGTAAAATTTGAATCCCTGCGTACTCGTTATGTATTTTATATATCAAATGAAAGACTTAAATGGATTGAATAGGAGAGAAGAGAAGCAAACCCACGTAGCTCTCACCATGGTTGATAGTGACATGGTGGTGGTGGTTGTAAAGCTGCTAAGAGCTCGACGACTGCTGGAAGTGCTGCTAGGGTTTTGGACGATAAAACAAAATGAAATTTTATGGTTGATGAGAATTTTATAGCTATATAACCAATAAAGCAAGCTAAATAGTGCAGATTTTAGAATGTCTTTATATCCTATGTTCAATGTCATGTGTTTTCAATGTTCATTTTCATTTTTATATTTGAATTCATTTAATTTAATTCAAAGAACTGAAATAACCTAAAACATAGGATAATGCAAGTGCACCACAGAAAAATAATGCGTTTATGATAGAAACTCAATAAGTGATTCAGCTAAAGCTATTTTGGAACCACAGGATTGAAAGGAAATTGAGAATGCGAACGTGAAGGGGAAGCTGGTCTTCTCTTTTTATAAGGTTTACATAGAGGATAAACCTGTTTCAAGAGTTCAGATTTTCAAGTTTTCAAGCATAAGCATTTCCTAAAACAACTAATATTACATATTGCAATGAAGGAAAGATAAAGGCATAGAGGACATGCAGAGATAAAAGTAAAGAAAGTTATTTTTTTTTATTATAGAGATACTGAATCTGTATTTGGCTGGTAGCTTGCGGACACGTTGTGATCTTCGGCGGCCCTGTGAATCACGATGATAAACAATAGATCGCGGTTCATTCGCAGGTATTGGTTCATGTATTCATTGCATTTCATCTGCAGTACAATGTAAGCAATCAAATAAATAAAAAAATGTTAAGGTCATAACACTTATTGCTACTCGTAAAGTTTGTAGAAGCATATCATCAAAACTCCTCTCAGAATTATCCAATTGCATGGCAACACCATCTAACCCAAAAGACAAGTCAGCATTATCCCCACTAGGGGCAGAAGTGAATGGCAACTCCTCATCGGCATTAAGGGCCACTTGGCTGGAAGTAGGCTGACTGCCCGAGTCTAGGTTTGCATCTCCTCATGACGAGTCTAGGTTTGCAAGAGCAGCTATCCTTAGGGACTGGTGGAACGGCTAGCATAGGAATATTGGGCATGGTAGGACCCTCAAGCTGTATAGGCTCGGCAGAAATCTCATCATCAGCAGCGACACCAGATATAAGCATATACTGATCCCCTCTCCGCTCAACAACTCTCATTGATCTCAGTGCATCGATATTAAATGCTATCATATGATAACTCCATGTCAATCCCCTAAGTGCACTCAAAACCTCGAGTCTAACAGCTAGCCTAGTGATATAGTGCCCTCCACATAGAGCCCCTCACGACTTACCCGACTTAGAGTCATAGTAAGTCGCCAAACCATAAGCCAGATTACACTGGTGTCGCGTCTCCAAATAATAAAGATAAAATAAATCACACCTAGTAATAACACTAGTGCTTTCTTGACATCCACAAATAGAGTGAGCTATTAACCTATGCAATATCTTCAAGATGGGAGAAGCTAGACAGGTACTCTTAGACTTAGTAGACTCATATAGCGAGCGAACACCAGGTCTAATATGTGCCTCCCAGAAAAAATGAATGGTATCATGATCATGCACTGGGAAATCCAACCAAAACTGCCTATACTCCTCAGTCTGTATATACTCAACACTGTAAATACCCATCCTCATTTTAAAATCAGTGATAGACATGGAGAATGTAGCACCTTTTAATTAAAATCTAATCACATCCGGCCTAAAAATATCAACTAACCCTGTCTTGTCTATCCTAAAGGAAGCTAAAAACTCAATAAACAACTCATGATAACTAGGATCACGTATAGTCAATAAATCAATCCAATGGCCAGATGTGAGCCTATTATTAATCTCATGCCAAATGCCTAGCTTTTCTAAGTCATACTGAGATGGGTAACGACTAGGATCTACAGGTAAGGTAGAAAAGACATTACTTTACTTAATGCTGGGATGCCATTCACTTCAGCAACTAGCAGGGATAATGTTGAAATGCCTCTTGGGTTAGATGATATTGACATCCACCTAGGCAGGCAGCCAACTAAGGACATGCCCCTTAATGCTGAGATACCATCCATTTCAGCAACAAGTAGAGATAATGCTGAGTTGTCTCTTGGGTTAGATGATGTTGACATGCAATTCGAGAAGAGTCTCAAGAGACCAGGCAGCTAGCCTCCTTCTAGCCACGAGGCCCTTAATGCTGATGAGGAGTTGCGATCCACTTTTTCCACCAGTGGGGATGTTGACATACAATTCGAGAAGAGTCTCAGCAGCTCGGGCAGTCAGCCTACTTCCAGTCAAGTGGCCCTTAATGCCGATGAGGAGTTGCCATTCACTTCTGCCCCTAGTGGGGATAATGCTGACTTGTCTTTTGGGTTAGATGGTGTTGCCATGCAATTGGATAATTCTGAGAGGAGTTTTAATGATATGTTTCTACAAAATTTACGAGTAGCGATAAGTGTTATGACCTCAACATTTTATTTATTTATTTGATTGCTTACATTGTACTGCAGATGAAATGCAAGGAATACATGAACCAACACCTGTGGATGAACTGCGATCTACTATTTATCATCGTGATTCACAGGTCCGCCGAAGATCACAACGTGTCCATAGGCTACCAGCCAAATACAGATTCAGTATCTCTGTGATAAAAAAATAACTTTCTTTGCTTTTATCTCTGCATGTCCTCTATGCCTATATCTTTCCTCCATTGCAATTTGTAATATTAGTTATTTTAGGAAATGCTTATGCTTGAAAACTTGAAAATCTGAACTCTTGAAACAGGTCTATCCTCTATGTAAACCTTATAAAAAGAGAAGACCAGCTTCCCCTTCACGTTCGCATTCTCAATTTCCTTTCAATCATGCGGTTCCAAAACAGGTTTAGCTGAATCACTTATTGAGTTTCTATCATAGACACATTATTTTTCTGTGGTGCACTTACATTATCCTATATTTTAGGTTATTTTAGTTCTTTGAATTAAATCAAAAGAATTCAAATATAAAAATGAAAATGAACATTGAAAACACATGACATTGAATATAGGATATGAAGACATTTTAAAATCTGCACTATTTAGCTTGCTTTATTGGTTATATAGCTATAAAATTCTCATCAACCATAAAATTTCATTTTGTTTTATCATCCAAAACCCTAGCAGCACTTCCAGCAGTCGTGATTTGGAAAATAAGTGATTTAAAATTGTAATTTCATTTCCTTTCTTTTTAATTCTTTCTTCTTATAATTGTCCAAACAAAAGAATTATAAGAAATTGGATTTCTTTTCTTTTATTTTCCACTAAAATCACTCAAAGAAAACAAAGGCTAAGAGATCTCTAGTTTCTCATCAAAAGAAACCAAACAAAGGCTAAGAGATCTTACTTCAGCAATGGTCAATAGAGCTTCTCTATTTATTCTCATTACAACTAGAGTTTCTTCACAACATTTTTAGACCCCTTCTACTCTCGTAGCACCCATGCCATTAATTATGTCTCTTGTGAGTCTGAATGAAACCTACCACCGTATATCCAAAGAAAAGATAAAACTATAAATAGACATTGAAAAAAAAGAAGTGATAACACTAAAAAAATGTTAAAAGGAAAGGAAAATGGCAGGATTGAAGCGAACCCCCCTCTCTGGTGTCTCGAGCATCAAGCCTTGCTCAAAAGCAACACCAATATCTATATGAACTACTGCAGTGGATTGATCAATCAAGATATTCATGAAATTTTAGTCTCCAAAGCCAATAATATAGCCCACTTGAAATTAAAACTAAAGTTTACAAGTCCCTGAAAGATGGAGCTCTACCCACTCTACAAAATTATAATATGATCCTACTTTAAAACAATGATCTAAATAAGCTTTTGAAAACTATTCCCACTCTTTAAGCTGCTTAGAAATAGAATGAGACATAGATCCTAGAAAAAAGGGGGAAAAAAGACAGAATAAGAAACAATACTTCCTTTCCCACGTGATAAGACGAGAGAATAGTATACACTGACCCTATACTTGCTGCCACACCACCCGGCTGGTTGCAAGAATCTTTCCTAAAAAAAGTGAAGCATAATAGGTCCGCACAGATGTTTCAACCAAGTTAAAAACCATTATCTTATAAATGCTCATCTATCCAAAACAACATCAAATCTGAAGTTCTCAAAAACTCCTTGCATGCTTTACGCTTGTAAGAAACCATTATCTTATAATAATACTTTCCTAAACACCACAACTACTTCTTTTCTTGTTCTTGTTTAAAGAAAATTAAATATTCTTTTGATGAGAAACCAGAGATCTTTTAGCCTTTGTTTAGTTTGAGTGATTTTGATGGAAAATAAAAGAAAAGAAATCCAATTTCTTATAATTCTTTTGCTTGGACAATTATAAGAAGAAGAAATTGAAAAGAAAGGAAATGAAATTACAATTCCAAATTACTTATTTTCCAAATCACGACTGCTGGAAGTACTGTTAGGGTTTTGGACGATAAAATAAAATGAAATTTTATGGTTGATGAGAATTTTATAGCTATATAACTAATAAAGCAAGCTAAATAGTACAGATTTTAGAATGTCTTCATATCCTATGTTTAATGTCATGTGTTTTTAATGTTCATTTTCATTTTTATATTTGAATTCATTTGATTTAATTCAAAGAACTGAAATAACCTAAAACATAGGATAATGCAAGTGCATCACAGAAAAATAATGCGTTTATGATTGAAACTCAATAAGTGATTTAGCTAAACCTGTTTTAGAACCACAGGATTGAAAGGAAATTGAGAATGCGAACATGAAGGGGAAGCTGGTCTTCTTTTTGTATAAGGTTTACATAGAGGATAGACCTATTTCAAAAGTTCAGATTTTTAAGTTTTCTAGTATAAGCATTTCCTAAAACAACTAATATTATAAATTGCAATGAAGGAAAGATATAGGCATAGAGGACATGCAGAGATAAAAGCAAAGAAAGTTATTTTTTTTATTACAGAGATACTGAATAGGTATCTGGCTGGTAGCCTGCAGACACGTTATGATCTTCGGCGCCCTATGAATCACGATGATAAACAGTAGATCGCGGTTCATCCGCAGGTGTTAGTTCATGTATTCCTTGCATTTCATCTGTAGTACAATGTAAGAAATCAAATAAATAAATAAATGTTGAGGTCATAACACTTATTGCTACTCGTAAATTTTATAGAAGCATATCATTAAAACTCCTCACAGAATTATCCAATTGCATGGCAACACCATCTAACCCAAAAGACAAGTCAGCATTATCCCCACTTGGGGCAGAAGTGAATGGCAACTCCTTATCGACATTAAGGGTCTCTTGGTTGGAAGTAGGCTAACTACCCGGGCTGCTGAGACTCTTCTTGAATTGCATGTCAACATTCCCGCTGGTGGAAAAAGTGGATCGTAACTCCTCATCAGTATTAAGGGCCTCGTGGCTGGAAGGAGGCTAGCTGCCTGGTCTCTTAAGACTCTCCTCGAATTGCATGTCAACATCATCTAACCCAAGAGACAATTCAGCATTATCTCTGCTAGTTCCTAAAGTGGATGGCATCTCAGCATTAAGGGGCATGTCCTTAGTAGGCTGCCTGCCTAGGTGCATGTCAACATCATCTAACCCAAGAGGCATTTCAGCATTATCCCTGCTAGTGGCTGAAGTGGATGGCATCTCAGCATTAAATAAAGTAATGTCTTTTCTACCTTACCTGTAGAGCCTAGTCGTTACCCATCTCAGCATGACTTAGAAAAGCTAGGCATTTGGCATGAGATTAATAATAGGCTCACATCTGGCCATTGGATTAATTTATTGACTATATGTGATCCTAGTTATCATGAGTTGTTTATTGAGTTTTTGGCTTCCTTTAGGACGGACAAGACAGGGTTAGTTGATATTTTTAGTCCGGATGTGATTAGATTTTAATTAGGAGGTGCTGCATTCTCCATGTCTATCACTAATTTTAAAGTGAGGATGGGTATTTATAGTGCTGAGTATATACAGACTGAGGAGTATAGGCAGTCTTGGTTGGATTTTCCAGTGCATGATCACGATACCATTTATTTTTTCTGGGAGGCACATATTAAACCTGGTGTTCGCTCATGATATGAGTCCACCAAGTCTAAGAGTACCTATCTAGCTTCTCCCGTCTTGAGGATATTGCATAGGTTGATAGCTCACTCTATTTGTGGACGTCAAGAGAGCACTGGTGTTGTTACTATACGTGATTTATTTTATCTTTATTGTTTGGAGACGCGACGCCAGTGTAATATGGCTTATGGTTTGGCGACTTACTATGACTTTATATCGGGTAAGTCGTGAGGGGCTCTATGTGGAGGGCACTATATCACTAGGCTAGCTGTTAGACTCGAGGTTTTGAGTGCACTTAAGGGATTAACATGGAGTTATCATATGATAGCATTTACTATTGATGCACTGAGATCGATGAGAGTTGTTGAGCGGAGTGGGGATCAATATGTGCTTATAGCTGGTGTCGCTGCTGACGCTGCTAATGATGAGATTTCTGTCGAGCCTATACAGCCTGAGGGTCCTGCCATGCCCGATATTCCTATGCCAGCCGTTCCACCAGTCCCTAAGGATAGCTGTTCTTACAAACCTAGACTCGTCATGAGGAGATGTTGTGGCAGAAAGATGAGATGATGTATTATCTACACGTCCAGATGAATTCTATGTTCCAGGGTCTATCTATTATGATGCTATCGGGAGAGTTAGTGCCATCGACTATGCCTTCACCACCTCCTTACTTTGTATGTGACCCTGCTGCTTCATCTTCTGCTGCTGCAAATGCCATGTTTCATGGTAATGATCCTCTTGCGGGTGATCTAAATTTGACCAAGGACAGTGATGAAAAGTGATGTTATGCCATTGCACCCTTTTGTTATTTTGTATTTTCTTTTACATTGGAATTGAGGGTAATTAAAAGGGGGGATTAATTGAACATTAAAGGGATGTTCCAGAGAGAAGAAAATAAGGACATTTGCCAAGGCTAAGGGTGGAAAAATTTGAAGAAAATAAGGATTAGAAGTTGAATTTTTATGCAAAAGATCTGTAAAAGATCGACGTCCCTTTAATGTTCCTTTAGCCTTGGCAATGGCATAACATTACATCACTCGTCATCACTGTCCTCGGTCAAATCTGGATCACCAGAGGATCATCACCATAAAATGGGGCATCTGCAGTAGCAGCAGAAGATGAAGCAGTAGGGTCACGTGCAAAGCAAGGAGGTGGTAGAGGCATAGTCAGCGGCACTAACCCTTCTGATAGCATTATAATAGATAGACCCTGGAATATAGAATCCATCTGGACGTGCAGGTAATGCATCATCTCATCCTGCCGCCAAAACATCTCCTTATAACAAGTCTGGGTCTGTAAGAACTGGGCCATCTATCCTCAGGACTGGTGGAATGGCTGGCATAGGAATATCGGGCATGGCAGGACCCTCATTCTGAATAGGCTCAGTAGGGATCTCATCATCAGGAGCTACACTAGCTATAAACACATACGGATCCCCTCTTCGCTCAACAACTCTCATCGATCTCAGTGCATCTATATCAAATGCTATCATATGACAACTCCGTGCAAATCTCCTAAATGCACTCAAAATCTCGAGTCTAATAGCTAGCCTAAGAATATAGTGCCCTCCACATAGAGCCCCTCGCAACTTACCCGACATAGAGTCGTAGTAAGTCGCCAAACCATAAGCCAGATTACATTGATGTTGCGTCTCTAACCAATAAAAATAAAATAAATCACACCTAGTAACAATACCAGTGCTCTCTCGACGTCCACAAATAGAGTGAGCTATCAACCTATGCAATATCCTCAAAATAGGAGAAGCTAGACATGTACTTTTAGACTTGGTGGGCTCATACCGCGAGCAAACACTAGGTCTAATATGTGCCTCCTAGAAAAAATGAATGGTATTATGATCATGCACTGGGAAATCCAACCAAGACTGCCTATACTTCTCAGTTTGTACATACTCAGCACTATAAATACCCATCCTCATTCTAAAATCAGTGATAGACATAGAGAATGCAACAGCTCCTAATCGAAATTTATTCACATCGGGCCTAAAAATATCAACGAACCCTATTTTGTCCAACCTAAAGGAAGCCAAAAACTCAATAAAAAACTCATGATAACTAGGATCACGTATAGTCAATAAATCAATCTAGTGGCTAAATGTGAGCTTATCATTAATCTCATGCTAAATGCCTAGCTTTTCTAAGTCATGCTGAGATGGATAACGACTAGGCTCTACAGGTACATCCCCAGTAGGCTGGCTGCCTAGGCAGGTGTCTGCCTGTAATGCCTCAGCGGTTGCCTGAAGAACAAAATTGGTACCTGCAACAGTCATAAAAAAGTAAATTAGTATAAAGTATGAGAATTAGAGAACACAAATGAAGTGTAAAGAACTTCAAGACTACAATGTTCACAACTCATTGTATGTGTTTGCCTGTAATGCCCTAGTGGCTGCCTGTACTTATGATTGTCCATGGCTGCTAGTATATGAATGGGGTTTCAACAGAGGCAACTTCCTGTTGTTGAACAAAATTGGTAGCTGCAATTGTTACAAAAAGTAAATTAGTGTCAAGTATGAGAATTATAAAATAAAAATGAAGTGAGAGAATTTTAAGACTATAAGTGCTAGTAAACTATGATGATGTGCAACCATATTAAACTTAGTAACCTACAAAAATCAAGAAAAAGAAGAGCAAGTACAGCTAAAGCCTAATGCAGCTTTCTGTGGTATTGCAAGAATTCACTTGGAGTAGCCTGTTGGTGGCTGTTGTTACCTAGAAAGGACTCACCTGGAGCACCCTGTTGGCAGCTGCTGGTACCTAAATGGGATTCACCATAAGCAGCTCTCTGTGGTATAGTAGAAGGGGTTTCAACAGATGCAGCTTCTTATGGTATTGGTGGAAGTACAAAATTGGAACCTGCAATAGATTAAAAAAAAGTAAATTAGTGTCATTGGCTCAAAGCAGTCCAATAAGGACATCACCACGCCCAGCTCATTATATATATTGTCTTGAATAAGTAAAAAGATTAAAAACTATGATAATGGGCAAGAACTCACCTGGAGCAGCCTCTTTCACACATGATTCATATCTGCGATCTCATTCACCTATATAATCTTTATATTTTACCAGCCAATTCTTGCCTCTAGTGCCACTTCTGCATGCCTCTTTAATTTCAATTCTCTTCCGCAATTCAAAAATATCCACTTTATTAATCCTAAGTTATTGAGGGATGAGATCATGCCGATGGTAGAAAAGACAGTTCAATCCAATCAATCGTTCGAGAATAAAACATTCTCAAACATACAATCCCCTCATTCTACTGATATGGCCTCCATGTGATCTATAAAGATTAATAAATATAAGTTTTAATATAATCCTACTGGTAGAGGACTGCTGGGGTATAAGCTGTTGATACCCTGCCATTGGACAGTCTCTGATCATGTGTCCAAACTGCCCACATCAAAAATAAGCTCCTGGAGAAATGTAACAAGGACCTTGATGAACTCTGCCACATTGCTGACAGGCAGAAGGAGCTAAACCTGTACTACTATGTCTCAAACTCTAGCCACTACTACTGCTGGCTCCGAACCCATAAGTAGCACCTCTAAACGGCCTTCGATTGGTCCTCATATTAATTCGACCCCTTTGAGATCCACCACCTTGACCGTACCCAGGTACAAACTTTATTTGTTATGAAGGCTGCTGCATAGGCCTATCTTCTTGACTACCACTAAGAATAACTCCCTGCTCAGTGGAAATTCTCTCTAACTGCCTTGCCCTGTCCACCAGCTTAGAAAAATTATCTCCATAACTCGCAGTCAGAGAAATGAATTCATACGCCGAGCCTAATACATACTGGTGGTTCTTTCTCATCTCATCGTCTGAAATCTCTAGGGCAAACTGACTCAGCCTCACGAACTCAATGGTATACTCATCCACTGTCTTACTGTCTCTGCGCAGACTTATAAACTTTGCTCTTAAAGCCTCTCTGGCAGCAAAAGATAAGAAATAATCTGTGAACATCTGCCTGAACTGTGGCCATGCCATAACCCCCACAAGTGGTAGAACATGCTCTCTATACCAGTCCTTCGCCACCTCTCGCATAGACATCTCTACAAGGCCTACTAACTGCAACTCTGGACACCCCAATACTCTGCCTCTCATCTCCACTTGATCCAGAAAATCTAATGTCTCCTGGGGCTTAGTGCCATCAAACTCTA
>CATIWO010446015.1:0-11969 GCA_949673435.1 Macaranga tanarius
TTGCTTTGGGTAAATCTTATGTTGTTAGTATTTCTGTGACCTTTTTATGATTCGTCCATGATAGAAGTTGTCTGATTAATTATTTTTTATATTTCATTGCGAATCTGTTGAATTGTTTTATTATTTAGTTTCTCCCGAGTAACAGAGACGACGTCTCACCATTAAGACGTCGCCTTTGCTCACAAGGGCATCGCCTTTATTATGTAAAGGTGACGTCTTTATAATTTGAATCCTGATTCAAATTTCTAACCATTATATGCATAGTTATTGAATCTACTAAGCCGACGACTTAACGCTATAGGGGCGTCGTCTTTGTAATATAGAGTCGACACCCCTGTAGTTAATTCTGCCTTTGTTTATTTATTTTCTTCGCCTTCTTTGCTTTTTGTTAACATGTTTGGGATTTTTGTAGGATTTTGTTTCCAAATGATCTAATTTTGACAAGGTAGAACTGATAATGGAATGATTCCATTATTTATTTATTAATCCGTATTTTATTGTTTTCGGAATGTTGTAATCATTTCTCCTCCCCCCGTTTCTTTATATGTTTTAATTTTGTTAGTTAGGTTGGAAAGATTGTAATCATTTCTCCTTCCCCCATTTTCTTTGTATATTTTATTGTAATTTAGTATTTATGGATGTGTGAATGTATGAATCACAACTCAAATTGCATAAAAATGGACTAATTATTCAAACTCGGGCTAAATTGTAAAATTTGGAAATTGTTTGGACTAAAATAGTTATTCGCATGTAATCAAAGGAATAATTACGTAATTATAAATAATAAAATATAAAATACAAATGGAAGCCGATCGCAAGATCGGGTGGGCCATTAAAAGCCCATACCCAGTTTCCGGACCCAATCTCTGAGGACGGCTGCTGGGCTTCCTCTGTGGAATCTAGTTACTGTAAAAGTGTTCCCAGATTTCATTCGGGTGGTGACTCCCATCTCCGATCCAAGCCCAAAAAGCTTGTGTTTGTGTTCCTAATGGGCCCTGAGCCCGCACAGTGCCGTGGTCGTCAGACACTTGGGCGTGCGCTGAACCCCGCCGCCTACAGTGACGACTCCACTGGGGATAGAGAAACTGATTCCAGTGTTTTGTATTTTATTATTTTTAATTATCTAATTATGCCTTCTGCATTTTCATTCACTACACCATTCACATACTGTGCACATGGTCCCAAATAAACTGACAATGGTTATTGCTTTGCTGCCTGTATTTCACTTAAACCTAGTGGTGGAGTATATAGCCATTGTCACTCACAGTGCAGTACAAATGAGTACGTCATTTGGACCCTTGAGTGGGGAGACGGAAAAATTATATAATAGACTGTGGGAGCCTTCAACTTTACTCGAGACTTAGCTCATGTAGTGCCCTAGTAACTACCCTTAGGTTTTTTCTTAAAATGTATATGTTATGTTGCCATATAGTAGTCTCATTTATAAAGCTCAAGCCCAATAATGATGAACCAATTTAGATCGGGCCCTTTGTCCTTCTACTATGGCCCATTATATTGGACTTTGGTTTTATGGAAGAGATACGCTACTTATTTATCTTGTCTCGAGAGCTTATGCATGTACGTCGGTTTTATTACCAAATCTAATGGTAATTACAATGACATATAACTAATCAATCTTGTTACCTTTTGCAGACCAATTGATAACATGAGACCTTCAAACCCACTCTCAATTATATTCGATAATAATTGGCTCACGGGCTCTAATTTTATAGACTGCCTAAGGAATCTAAATATTGTTTTAGCTTCCAAAAGATAGTCTATGTGATAGAGCAAAGCCTACCCCGATCCCTTCCTGAAAATGCTTTACAAGAGGAGCATGATACTCTTGTTAAATGGAAAGATGACGATATACAAGCAAGTTGCATAATGTGGGCTTCCATAATTGCCAAGCTTATAGGGACATTAGTCACCTTCCTTCAATGGAACTTCAAGGGTTGACGTCTCCATGGCCTTTTACAGCTTGGGGAATTGACATAATCGGGGAAATAAGGCCGGTAGCATCAAATAGGCATCGGTATATTATGGTAGCAGTGGATTATTTCTCTAAATGGGTCGAGGCTGAATCATACACCTCAGTCGGGTCAAAACAAATGGCAAGGTTCATAGAAAGGAATATAATCTGTAGATATGGGTTGCCTCATCTTGTTGTGATTGATAATGGGGTCCAATTTCAATCGGAGACTACTGCATTGCTTCGACACTACAAGATAGAGCGTCACCGGTCTTCTCTTTATCGTCCTCAAGCTAATGGTGTGGGCAAAGCTATAAATAAGAATATTAAGAGGATCTTGGCCAAAATAATAGAAAATTACAGGGATTGGTCAGAATATTTACAGTTTGCATTGTGGGAATACCGAACGATTGCAAGAACCTCTACCGGGGTTACACCTTATTCATTGGTATATGGGTGTGAAGCAGTGCTGCCAGTGGAAGTAGAAATTCAGTCCCTGAGGGTTCTGTTAGAAAGCAAGATTCCTAAATATCAGTGGGTGGAGAGCAGGATAGCACAGTTGACATTGTTAGATGAAAAGAGGATGAAAGCCATGTATTATATGCAATTGTATCAGAAAAGGATTGCTAGAGCGTATAACAAGAAGATCAAGCCAGGGAAGATAAAAGAGGGGGAATTGGTATTGAAGCATACGAAGCCACTCCTTACTGATCCAAGGGGTAAATTCAAGCCAAACTGGGAAGGTCTCTATCTCATGAAGAAGATATTCTTGAAAGGGGCGGCCATTTTGTCAGATCTAAAAGGCAATGAGTTCAGGAATCCCGTCAACCTGGATAAGCTAAATAAATACTTTCTGTAAAGTCTTGCTAGGGAGAAAACCTCTAAAGAGGCTGTCTAGGCAAAAGTTAGAGATAAAAAAAAAGGGTCCTGCTAAGTTGAAAACTTCGTAAAGGAGCAACTTAAAAAAAATAAAGGATAAGTAAAAGGAGAGAGAGAGGATAAAAATAGTTGGTTGGAAAACTTGTAAGGGCAAGCCACCCAACGACAGGAGAAATATCAAGAAGCAATTTCTATGTACAATTGTGCTTATTTTAAATAAAGAGGCTTGCTTTTATTTCTATCAAATGTTGCATTAAATGCTTATTACAGTAGGCTTAACCAAAAGGCATGAAATCACATAAAATAAGCCGAGTTTAATCAAATCGCTGAAACTAAAGACAAAAATAATTCTAAGTCCTTTTCCTTTTATTTTTCCTTATATCTTGCACACTAATCCTAAATAAATCCCTAGTCTTTTGATGCATCATGAATTCATCTTGTTCTGTCTGCTATAATTGGATCCAAGCCTTGTAATGATCATCCGTGATAACATCTCCATCTAACGAAATGCCTTATCTAATGGTGCGGCGTGGCCAAGTCGCTGATATGTTCTCCATAAAATTCTGAGTCAGAGGACCAGGTTGGAAACCATGAGTTAGCTCTACGATCATTTGCTTTTCTCCATACTGGCGGCAGAGTCGAATGGGATAGTAGAATGAGCAATAGTTCAGTCCGGCAAGAGGAACATAATGAGTATATGTCCTAGTGGTCACATGTCTGATATTCCACCAAGGACATATCTACTGAACTCTGGTATTTAGGAAGTTGGCCAGCCATTCTCGCAAGTCAGCCGGAAGCTTCTGCAATTGATGAGTCTGCACCTGCTTAGGCTTGTACTTAGCAATATTCTGAGGGGATGCTAATAGCTTCAGCTTTTCCTGGAACCAAATCTACAAACCTGGAGGAGTTAAAAAAAAGGGTTTATGTACCTCCAGTAGTATGGGACTCCCGGCAAATCAATGTGTCACGGGTAGATTGTCCAAGCCGGTTAAGGTCTCAGCAAGGATAATCAGCATGGGATTGAGTCCAGACTCCACTTGATCTATGATTTGCATGATTTTAAGATCACAGTTGCCTGAAGGGGAAACTAGCAGGAATTGGGCATACAGACAGAAGGCAATCATTCGAGGCCAATACACTTCATTACCATTGATAGCCATAGCAGCCTTCAAGAAAGAATCAAAGATAATCTCATTCCCGGAAATATATGTCAGAGAAGAAGAAGGAGGGACATTGAACAAGCGGGCCATTTATTGCTGAATGATCCTCTCATTAAGTTTATCAACCAAAGGAACTGCAATCTGTTTAGAAGAACCATCTGGGTAACCCAAAATTGCTCTAAATTCTTCAGGCAGGGGGCAAATTTCAAAGTTATTGAACCTAAAGACATGATCCTTTTGATCCCAGAACTGAGCAACAGTGTGCAGGAATGGATAATTGATTCTATTAAGGTGAAGTGATCTGAAGATAGATAGATGAAATGGATTGAGTTTTTGCCAAGTTTCTCCATCCAAGCTTTGCAAGATGGGTCGAATCAATTTCAGATTGTGCTCCGACATAGTTCTAAGAGTGTTTAGGGTTCCCTAGATATGTAAAATGGAGGTGACATGATACAGTTGATGTAATGTGTATTTATAAGCTCCTGAAAAGAGGACACAATTGGGAAATCACAAAGCTAGAGCCTTTATGTGTATTTATAAGCTCCTGAAAAGAGGACATAATTGGGAAATCATAAAGCCAGAGCCTTTAAGGCATCGCCTCACCAAAGAGACGTCACCTTAGCAATCAGTGGTGATGCCTAAATGCTGAAAAGGCGATGTCTCCGGGTCAGAAAGGCGATGCCTTAAGTCAGAAAAGGCGACGCCTTAACATTTAGAGGCGACGCCTTAACACAATAGAGATGATGCCTCCCTCCGAAAAATGTGGTGAAAGTGGTTTGATTTAATGATTTTCTGATCTAAGATTAACTAAGAAGCAGCAGCGGCAGTATAATAAAAATAGAAATCATGAAGCAAAATCATCAGAATGCATAAATATAATAAAGGTTTATACATAAATCCATATCCCAAAATGCCTACTAAACTGCCTGCCTATTTAGTCTATCATATGGAGCAAAAGCCTAATCCTCCTCGGTCTCGGTCTCCTCATCGGCCTCCTTGCCCTCATCGGCCTCCTCATCTCCCTCATCCTCCTCAGTACTAGTATCACCAACTGCGTCAGTATCAACCTAGACACCAGAGGCAGTGGGAACATCAACAGAAGTAGCAACTCCATCATCCCCAATAAGGTCAGCATCCTCCTCGCTCGACATCTGGAGAGCAGCAAGCTGCTGTCGAAGCGACCGGATTTGAGCATCCTTTCCTTCAACACTAACCTGTCCAAACAGAAGAAAAAGAAAGAACAGGTAAGTAATGTCATTCAAACATGCATACATATAGAATAGTGACAAGAAATGTACCCTCCACTCCTCGGTAGCTCGAAACATGAGATCCCGCTGGGCTTCTACCAATCTGTAAAGGTACTTACCTTGCTCCAAGGGAATCTACAGGTATGAATTATGTTAGTACTAACATTTTTTCCATAAGAGATAAGCAGGGGGAAAGTAATACTCACATGAGTGGTAGTAGGAGGAATAGGTGCTGGTGAATAGGAGGGGTTCAGGGTCAAGAATCCCCGAGTCATACCATCCAAAGCACTCCAATACTGAGCAATAGGATCCAACAGATATGGAAATGCTCCACTAACCATCTGTGAACTGGAGCTAGAGGAACTAGGAGCTACGTGACCTCGAGGGATACTAGTGGTTCTCTGAGGGATTGCATGTGGGTGAGAAGTGCTGGGTTCTACATCAACAGCTGGAGCTCCTACCCAAGCTCACTGGGCAGGTCGCTCACCTGAAGGAGGGGATCTCAAATGGAGGCCAGCAGCCCTAGTACGAGGCTGAAAAGAAATGTGTCAATAAATGAAGCAATAAGCAGATACGATAACTAAAAGATTATACGACATAAACCTGAGAAACAAGACCCTACACAGGGATCTGCTGAAGTAACTTGCTCTTGATGAAGTCACTGTATCGAATCTGATCCTGCCTAAATAATCGATCCCCGACCATCCCTCTCAATGATCTCCATAGATCAACACCTCTTAGATGGTGTGTCCAAAACATGGAAGGAGGAGCCCTGGGAACATGTCTACGAGCAGGACCCATATGCTAGTCCCAAATGCGCTCTTCGAGGAACCATATACGGTAGAAAGGCCCTATATGCAGGACCCTCCTCACAGCTAATGGCCCAGATCTGACCATAGGCACATACCAATTCTCTGGAGGTCCCCACGGATGCACCACAACCTGACAAAAGAAAAGAGAAGAAGGTGAAGTAAGACACTAATACTGAAATACTAATCAATTTAATTTTCTTGTGCAGATATACCTCACTCCAAGGTAATGTGTTTAGACAAACACGGTGAACATGGACGTTAGCCAGGTCACGCCTCACTGTCCGGCTGGTGCCCCATCTGCTCAACATAGGGAAAGCCCGACCACCTACAGGCATCACCCCTCGGATTAGCTTCAGCTCAAGTCCCCAGACCTATAAATTTCATAATTTCAAAATACGAGACACATAAAGCCGAAATGAAGTAAGAAGAGAAAAAGAAGAAAATACCAGTACCTGTGTGGCATGCCAAAAGCCAAAGAATCTCTTATCTCCCCGCACAAACTCATCCATACCCCAGTACATGTAAGCCAAAGCTGCTGACCCCCAATCAAATGAAGCAATAAGGTCTAAATCACGTAACGGCATCAAGAACATCAAGTCGATGGAGCTACCGGAGTCACAAAATAGGGTGGTGCCCAACAGATAAAAAATAAATGCTCGCACCACCTGGTCGACCTGTCTAGGAGTGGTGATGGTGGCCGAAGGAATCGTAGAATAATAAGCGCAGATCGAATCCACCTTGATGGTACGAGTCCCCTTCATAAGAGGAACCATGCCAAGAAGTCGATTAATATAGGCCACATGGGACGGGGAGGTCATCTCCAGACTCCTATTAAAAGGGACTGCATCCCCCCACACATGCGATCCTAGTGATAGCCGCAAAGGAAACAGGATCTAAAGTGAACTCTCCACAGGGCAAATGAAAAGTATGTGTAGCATCCATCCATCTCTCCATCAGTGCTTGTAGCCCGTGAAGATCATTCCGGCCACTAACAGATGGGAGGGCCATAATTAAGGGCTCGAAGCCAGTATCTCGGATCCTAAGATGGATCTCCTCGGTGAAGGTGCCATACCACTCGCAGGCACCAGTAATATTACCAGCACCCTTCAAAGAGTGTTGGTCAAACTGCAGGAAGTATTCGAATTACATTTGAGCATTAAAGGGTTTATTTTCAAAATTGGCATTTCTACAAATAGAGGTGACACCTCTATGATGCTAAGGCGATGCGTTTACATCATAAAGGCATCGCATCTGAAGATAAGGCCGGAGACTTAACATCACAGGGGCGATGAACCTGCAGTGTTAAGCAGACGCCTTGGTAGAGCTGAGATGACACCTTAATGACACAAAGGCGATGCCCTACCAATAATGATGACACCTTAATATTTCTGTTAAGGCGACACCCTAACATTGCTAAGACGTCGTCTTAATGAGCAAAGGCAACACCTAACCGAAAAGGTAACGCCTTAGCGGAGCAGAATCCGAAGCTGAATCATTTTTTGCATAAAATTGTTCGATTTTGTTTAGTTTTCAATGATTTTATTCGGTAAATTAAGCATGCATATGAATATGTTTATTAACCCGATCTATTCCTAGTTAAAAAAGTAGGAAAAAAAATAAATAGAGAAAATGCACTAACCTCTCCAGTGGAAGAAGAGCAAAGGTGAGTGTCTAGCGAAGGCATAAGTGGGAACTCTACATCGGGAATCAGTCCCAGAGAGCGAGGTGCTCTGATCTCCAGAGGAATGGCGGGTCAGGATGGGAGGACAGGTGTACGATCAAATGTAGGATCCATGGAGAAAAGATGAAAGCAGAGAGAGAAGGAAGGGAATGGTACGAATTTAAAATGAATTGAATTTATAGTTTTGGTAAATTGCCAACTTGGTCCTTTATAGGAAAATTACCTTTCAGTACCTAAAGTTAAAAAATTAACTAACATATTTCTTTTGCAGATATGAAGTACCTGAAATTGAAGCCTCTTGGTACGTACACCAAGGTAGGATGGCGACCCCAAAAATGAAGCCTTTTGGTTCGGTGACCCCGAAGATGAAGCCTCTCAGTTCGGACACTGAGGTAGGACTGTGACCCCGAAGATGAAGCCTCTCGGTTTGGACACCGAGGTAGGACGGCGACCCCAAAATTAAAGCCTTTTGGTTCGGACACCAAGGTAGGACAATATCCCGAAATTGAAGCCTCTTGGTTCGGACACCAAGGTAGGACAACGACCTCAAATAAGAAGCCTCTTGGTTCGGACACCAAGGTGGGACGACGACCAAAACATACCTCTCGAGTTGTACCCCGAGGACGACGGTGCATAGATTAAATCTCAGGATTCAAAAATATCCTTTTGTTTTGTTACAGACATATTGTTTTTTAAAAAACTCAATTTAAAATTCGCATTTAAATGGTTTTTTAAAAACCAAAGGGGCAAACTGTAGACACACAGTTTAGGCGGACCGCAAAAGAAAAGCCTAATGATGATAAGATAGCGGATAAGCCTAAAATCAGTAAAGGAATTAGACTCTGCCCTGTGTGAGAGAAACCCACCTGAACCAAGCCTAAGTGAGCCAAAGCCCATTAACCCTTGTCCCAACTATGCTTTAGGCCCGTTAAGTTCCATAAAGGCATCGCCTTAGTGATAAAAGGTCGACGCCTTTCCATTTTAGAGGCGTCGACTATACATTATTAAGGCGACGCCTCCCTGATTAGCAGTAGAAAAAAAATAAATGACAGAACATGGGATTCTCTATGTTTTGTAACTCCTCTTCCATATACATGGGAGAGGAATGAGGGGAAGAGCATGGGTTTAGTACTGAAATAAAGGCTCAACATGCCTATAAAGTGGAAGAAAAAAAAGAGAGCATAAGATGATTTTTTTTTGGGGGGGTTTTGGGAAGAAAAAAAAAGGAACAAAAACATAGAAACCAAAAAAGAAGGAAAAGAACAGAGGGAATCAACCATAAAAAAAGGCGGTCCAGAATTAAAATTCCTGAGGTTGGTGGGTGTTTCAAAATTGAATCTGAGGGCTTAATCAAATTTGAAAATCAATTTCCAGTAAATATTTCTTCTCTTTTTATTTAATTTTAATTTTTGTCCATTTTTTGTGTTGATTTAAATTACTTTGTTTGCTTTGGGTAAATCTTATGTTGTTAGTATTTCTGTGACCTTTTTATGATTCATCCATGATAGAAGTTGTTTGATTAATTATTGATTATATTTCCTTGTGAATCTGTTGAATTATTTTACTATTTAGTTTCTCCTGAGTAACAGAGACGACGTCTCACTGTTAAGACATCGCCTTTGCTCACAAGGGCGTCGCCTATGTTGTGTAAAGGCGACGTCTTTATAATTTGAATCCTGATTCAAATTTCTAACCGTTATATGCATAGTTATTGAATCTACTAAGCCGATGACTTAACGCTACAGGGGCGTCGCCTTTGTAATATAGAGTCGACGCCCCTGTAGTTAATTCTGCCTTTGTTTATTTATTTTCTTCGCCTTCTTTGATTTTTGTTAACATGTTTGGGATTTTTGTAGGATTTCGTTTCCAAATGATCTAATTTTTGACAGGGCAGAACTGATAATGGAATGATTCCATTATTATTTATTTATTTATTAATCCATATTTTATTGTTTTCAGAATGTTGTAATCATTTCTCCTCCTCCCGTTTCTTTATATGTTTTAATTTTGTTAGTTAGGTTGGAAAGGTTGTAATCATTTTTCCTTCCCCTATTTTCTTTGTATGTTTTATTATAATTTAGTATTTATGGATGTGTGAATGTATGAATCACAACTCAAATTGCATGAAAATGGACTAATTATTCAAACTCGGGCTAAATTATAAAATTTGGAAATTGTTTGGACTAAAATAGCTATTTGCATGTAATCAAAGGAATAATTAAGTAATTAAAAATAATAAAATATAAAATACAAACGGAGGCCGATCGCAAGATCGGGTAGACCATTAAAAGCCCATACCCAGTTTCCGGACCCAATCTCTAAGGACGGTTGTTAGGCTTCCTCCGTGGAATCTAGTTGCTGTAAAAGTGTTCCCGAATTTCACCTGGGTGGCGACTCCCATCTCCGATCCAAGCCCAAAAAGCTTGTGTTTGTATTCCTAGTGGGCCCTGAGCCCATACAGTGCCGTAGTCACCGGACACTTGGGCACGCTCTGAACCCCGTCGCCTACAATTATAGATATAAATTTTACAATTATTTAATTGTTAACTATAATTTAAAGTAATATTAATTTTATTATGAATTATAAATAGCTAATTATATGTATTTAATTTGAAAAAAATTATTTATTGTTAGTTATTTATAACATGGGTAATATAGTTCAAATAAAAAATAATTCAAATTAGCTACAACTGATGGAAAAAAGCTTCAAAATAGAATTGTTTAAACCCGTAACTTTTTTGGATAAAAAAAAACTTTAATACCAATAACTCTAATACCACGTAAAAGAAATGCCAAGAAAAAATAGGTGAGCATAATATATATTTTCTTTCATTAATTCTATTGATAATATATTTATATATATATATATATATATGCCAGGTCCGTGCCCGAAATATTTAATATTATATTTAGGTAGGACTAAATTGAATAGAAAATACATTTGATTGAAGGACTTAATTAAAAATAATTAAGTTTGGGGACTAAAGTATAATTAGGCATCAACCGCCAAAATCTGTGAATGGTAGAATTTAATTTAAAAAAACGTGTTATTTGCAGAGGAGGGGGAGAGGTGACTCACCCACCTCTGCAAACAAAAGGAAGTCTGGTACCATTTGGTACCAGAGAAAGAAAGAAGGAAATAGAAGCAAAAAAGGAAAAGAAAAGAAAAAGAAAATTTCTTCCATCAAACGAAGCCTGAGGAAGCTAGGGAGCAGTAGGGTGAGGAAGAACCTACAACATAGGTGAGTGGACTTTCCACTTCAAAACCTTATATTTTTCTTTTGTTAAATTGATGATTTGGTTGATGTTTTGATTTATTAAATGAAATTAGAATTTGTTCGATTTTTGGTTTAAATTTAAATTTTTAAACGTTGTATAGGGTGAAGAGGAAACGCCTCTATGCAAAGAGGTAGCGCCTCAGCCTATTCAAGCCCAAGGGGTGACGCCTCTGAGACACAGAGGTGGCTTCTTTATGATTTAAAAATTACGGTGATGCCTCAGAGGTACAGAGGTGGCATCTCTATAGGTAAAGGGCGGTGCCTCAATGCCCTTAACAAGCGGTGCCTCTTTGATTTAAATCTCCAGGCGGCGCCTCTATAAGCCTTAAGGGCGGTGCCTCTACTAGTTGAATCTGTAAGGGCAGTGCCTCAGTGGAGGTTGGGGCGGCGCCTCTATCCTTTTTAGAGGGAAAATGTTAAATTTAAAAAATATTATTCTACTGGAAATATTTTTATATACCAAGGATTAGTTCTGGTGAACCCTATTTGTCTAATATTATGATTTACTCAAGAAAAGTACTGATTTAAGTGTTTGAGAACAATTTAATAATAAAAGGGTTGCAGTAAGACCTTGCCCGGGGTATGGCAGGGTTCAATGGGATGTAAGACTGTGTCCGGGATACAGCGACTAATACTATTTCTTATATCTGGGATATAGTGACATAAAATTTATGAAAGCCTTTGGGGCTACTCTAAGTGGATTATGATAATAGTATGCATACCTGGCTCGAACCTTCAATGTGCTGATTGGTACCCACCACTAGAGGTGTAACCAAGCTGAGCCGCTCGCGAGCGGCTTGGCGTTCGGCTCGTTTAAAGCTCGTTCGGGCTCGTTCGTTAAGATAAACGAGCCGAGCCCGAACATCATTTTGAAGCTCGTAAGCTAAACGAGCCGAGCCTGAGCATCCTAAAACTCGGCTCGTTTAGGCTCGCGAACAGG
>CATIWO010446097.1:0-12780 GCA_949673435.1 Macaranga tanarius
GTTTTATAACAAGCTAACACAACACAAGTAGTAGCTAGTGAAATTTAAATTTTTAATTATTTTTATTGAAAAATTATTTAATAATTTAAATTTAATTTTTTAATATTAGGTATTGATATTATTATATTATATTAATAATAGATACAATTATAAATTTAAAAGTTGAAGATAAATTTTTTTTAAAAAAAAAAAATTCATTACATTACATGACATGAAAATAGTCTAACCAAACATAAAATATAATACTTATTACATTACATTTGTTTTAAAGTTCATATAACCAAACATGGTAATAGATTGATAAATACATTATATTCCATTGTGTTATCTATTTCATTACTTTGTTCGTTACATTCCATTTCATTCCATTACTACCAACCAAGCAATGTCTAAATGTCTTTGACTCATTGCCAAGTTTGGCATTAACTTTTATTAAGCAACTCACTTTTGATGCCATATACTTGTTGCAGCATTTTTGTACATTTGGGTAAAAAAAAAAATTAAAAAAAACTATTGCTGCTATTTTTTTTTTTTTTAATTCTCAATTCATAAGATGTGTTACACCACGTTGGTTATAAATACAATTTACATTCCTAATTTATGACTGGCGCTGTCGTGAAAATTCGGACACCGAACTCTCCAGTCTCGCTATATAATATCCTCAAACAAAAACTCATCAAAATTTGAAACCACTAGTCATGCAACCCTTTAATTTACAAGTGCCGCTAATTATGTAGCATTTTCTTTTATCAATACATAAATTGGTTACTGTGTTAGTATTAGATTTGTTAGTTTTTGAAGGAGTGAAGTTTGAACCTCCACCACCACAACACCTTCCCAAACATGTATGCCACTTGTCCTATGCAAGTGTGGGCATAACTATTTGTTCAATGTCAATTTTGCGAAAGCAAATGTTATGTGCAAAAATGACACACTATACATCCACACTTCTGTTTCGCAGAAGAGGGACTTTAGGAGAGGATGATGACTCAAAGCCATAATTTTTTTGGTCTTCCTCAGCCATCTTTTCTTCTTGAGCTTTTCCCCACATCACAGTATAAAATCCAAAGGCAATCACAACTCCTCCAATTACACTGCAAAGCATTAAATTCAACCACATAAAAACCCATTTCCCTTCATAATCTTCAAAAGAGAGTAGAAATATTAGAGTAATGAATTGGGTTATATATATGTATTTATCGTACCTTCCAAGATATAGAGTATCCCCAAGAAAAAATACACCCGTGAAAGTTGCAATAATCATCCCAATTGGCTTAAACATGGATGTGTATACAGGCCCTTTCTTGCCACATGCCCACGTATGGACTACATTGCGAATTGATACTGAAAAAACTGCCTGCATAATTTAGCAGAACATCAACTTACATGCATACAGTAATAACAATAATTAATCATAATCATCTCTTTTATATGCTTACTGAGCAAACAATAGCTATCAACTCAACATCAGGCTTTATTATCCAAGCATTTAGATCTTTCTCTGCAATTAGAGTGACTATAGCAGATAACACTGTCACAAAGAAGCAAGTTATGCACGTTATCATCAATTCTGAAGGGTAGTCCTTAAGAATCCAAGTCTGCATATGTAAATATCCAACATAAGTTTAATTAATTACAAGCTAAGTTTATTGCAGCAAGAAATGCTCATGTCATGTTTTATACTAATTCGATGAAGTACCTGGATAATTAACAATAGTGCTAAGCAAAATGCCCCAGCTGCACATAAAATGCCTCCAATAACCCAGTTTGAGGAGATCAATTGCAACAGGCTATTAAGTGAGCTACTTTTTGATGTGATCGGCTGGCCTTTGTATAAGGTCACAATCAAGGCTCCTGCAACTGACACCACTGTGCCAATAGCTTTGGCTTGGCTACTTTGCAATCTGCACTCTAGCTTTTCCATTCTGCAATGTACATTATTTATTCATACTAAATTGCTAACTTTTATTTCTGATATATGGTAGCTATGAGAACTATGATTAACTTGGATTGAGCCAGGTTAACCCATCAGAATACTAATGGCTCAAAATAGTTAATTTGACAAAAATTATTATCATAGTACAAATTATTTTAGCTTGAAAAACATAGGAATTTTTCATTGGTAATATGATGAAGCAGTTACTGGAATTTGGAAAAATCCAGTGGGAAATTTACAATTGAGGTTTTTTTTTCCTATAATCTAAGTACTTAAAATTTTAAAATCATCCATACTAGTTTTATCAGTCACTCGATAAAATTTTCTATTAGAAAAAAATTCAAATAGCAACCAAAATATTTTCATGAAACTCTATGTTTACTATACTTATGATATAGTAGTATTCAATTTGCACTCAATTTTAGAATTGTAATTTAACAAAATTGTTTAATATATTAAACCTACATAATATTTTAAATAATTCAAATTATTTTAAAATTTCAAACACACACACATGTATATGCAACAAGAATTGAGAAGAAAAAATTGCTAAACTATTTTAATTTGCTAATATAATAAAATAAAATTATTTTTAAAAGAATTGTAATTGTTGCTTTTGGTTCAAAGTTTCTTCTTTTCTTATTGGTGGATCACTATGCAAATTAGAATAGAACACAAGTTCAAAGGGAAAATATTTTTATTATACATTTCAAATGAAAAGTATATATTTACATATATACACTTTAAATTGAATGATAAAAAAACAAATTAAAAAAAAAAAAGGAAATACTTCTTTTTAAAAGAATTGTAATTGTTGCTTTTGGTTCAAAGTTTCTTCTTTTATTATTGGTGGATCACTATGCAAATTAGAATATAACACAAGTTCAAAGGGAAAATATTTTTATTATACATTTCAAATGAAAAGTATATATTTATATACAGGGCAAAGGTGCATTTTCACCCCTAATGTTTATGCGAAGAAGCACATATGTGCCTTACATTTTTTGACCATTTAAACACAAAATTAAATTTTTTGGGGGGATTTTGGCCCTCTTCTAACGGCAAATAACTTAAAAAAATTAATATCCGTTGTATCAAAACTGGTGCGACAACTATTCAAAGAAAAATGGATCCCACAATAATAAAATAAAATTTTTAAACCTTTATCAATGTTAAAAAGACCACCCCCTCCACCTCGCTCTACCTTTCATCCAATAACCCACCGCCACCACCTTAAACTCACCTCTGCAACTATGATTTTTTACTTCAAATTCAATTGTTCAAGAAGGCAAGGGTCTGTCTCAGTTCAAGCCATGACTTCTTACCTCTTTCATGCATAAAGAAGACCATGAGTTCATACTTGAACGCAAAAGACAATGGTGGAGGTGGCTTGGAGTTTCAATTTCCTTTGGAACCGAAAGTTGTGAAATTTGAAGGCAGGAGTAGTGGTGGTAGGGACGGCGGCATTCCTAGAGTGGAGAATTTGAGAGAATTGGGACATTAACTCCTCCAATAGAATTAGTAGCTATTCAAGTTAAGAAAAAATTGAACTAACAGAAATTGAGAAGAAGATATTTGATCGGCTTCTCAATGCTCTCCATCACTTTAATCTCCAAATGCAGCTCTGTGTTGCTGGTCGTTGGGTTTGCGACAAGGTTTGGTCAATTAGGTACACCCAACTCCCTTATTTTTTATCGTTGTGTCTTGATTGCATCCCCATTTCTTTGATGTTACCTTGAATCAAGAGTCTTCTTAATCTGGGTTTTTATTTTTCTTATCCAGATTCTGAGTTGTTCTTTGATTAAAGAAAAATGGCAAAAGGAATTGCATGGTACTCTCAACCTGAATCGGTTAGAGTGGAAGCTGATCAAGTGCCATTCAATCAGCCATGATGACCACAGCAAACCCGTTGGATAATACTCAAAATCCAATCAGAGACATGAAGATGAGAAGCTTGGAAATGCATCTCCTTTAGCCATGGGCGTTGGCCAAATCGATCTTAATCGAACACTAAACCGAGGCCTCACAAGATCAAATAGCTACAACTAGACAGAATTGGAGATTCACATGTAGACTAAGACAACCATGGAAAAAAATTGTTACTTTTGTGGGTGGTGATTTTTAATTGATTAAACAAAAGAAATGAGAACAATGTGTTTATGCTATACATTCAAGGATTAGAGTGGTTTTACCGGAGCCACAAGGACCGTGAAGAATGAGAGGGTGAGGAACACGATGATGTTACGCATGGTTGTGTAAGATTGTTTCTAGTAATGGTCTTGGTATTATTTTTCATGCCTTGTTCACAATTTTTTTCTTCTCTTTTGGTAATTTGTTGACGCTCATTGCTACTCCTACTACTATTGTTGTCGGAGGTTTTAGCTATTGCTGGAGAGGACACAGGAGTGTGCTTCGGGGTTCGGAGCTTCTGCTCAGTTGCTCTTTTTTTACCAATTAAATCATTGGCGAATGAGTTTTTAACACTGTGAATTTGTGTCGTTATAAGAGGGGCTAAAATCACAAAAAAAAAAAAAAAAAAAAAACAAAATTTATTATGTACTTAAATGGTCCACAAAAAAGGTAAGGAGCATATGTGCTCTTTGGTATAAATATTAGGGGCGTAAATGCACATTTGCCCTTCATATATATACACATTAAATTGAATGATAAAAAAAACAATTAAAAAAAAATACTTCTTTTTATAAAAGATCTCATCTTTATATATATAGGAAGATCTCCATGCAAGAAGGAAAAGTTATTTCTTTTATGTTCCCTTTTGTGATTGGAGTGCAATTTTATGTTTAATCCATGTTTTTTTTTTTTTTTTGAGAAAAATCCATCTTCTTTTTAAAAAAAAATTTAAAAAAAAAAATAAATTTTTTCATTGCTTTCTCTTGATTGTTGTTTTTTTTTCCTGTTATTTGAGTTATTTTCGTGCTAATATTGCTTTATTCTTTCTTGTGCTTCATTGTTATATATATATATAATTTTAGCTTTTTTTAAGGGAAATCTGTTCAACAAATTCATCAAAGTCCTATAATTCTATCAATCAAAGCTTTTATCATATCTCTGTAGATCTCCACCTATTTCTTGAACTTGTTAATTGCCCCAATACCAAAACAAAATTAAGCATAACTACCATCCTTGATTAGTTCCAACAATAGAAAAAAAAAATGTCTTTCTCTAGCTTTTTTTTTCTTCTTCTTGAATAAACACTCACGTAAGTAAATTTAATTACTGAAAGATCACACACACCTGGAAATAACAGCTACCAAGAAAGTGAAAGCCGGTGTGAGATCACTCATGGCCGCAGCCAAAGCTGGAGAACTGTACTTTACTCCAGTGCTTGTAAACATCTGAATACAGAGACTATATACATATATATAAACATTAACAGAACCAATCATGTATACTTTAATTAGTTGCTAGCTGATAACAAATGTTTAATTGAAACTTGAAGTAAGCAAAACTTATGGAAACTAAAGAAGAAGTGAAACCTGAGAAGACCCAGAAGGAAAATTTTTAAGATGCTGGAAACTGAAAGCTTGGGGGGACTTCTTGATCCTTTCCTGCGACAATAAAAATGCAGAATTAAGCAAAAAAAATATATGTATATTATATATTGTGCATAGAAAGCAGTGTTGAGTGTACCTATATAAGATGAGAGAAGAAGGGATAAGGATAAAGAGAGCAAAGGCGTTTGAATAAAAAGTATACACAAATTGACTCATGCCTCTGCTCACGGCTACTTTCATCATGGTACTTATGCCCGTATCAGTAAACTCTGTTGCCACCATAGCTGCTGCAACTGCTGAAACCCACATTTTCCCCTTTGTTATATATTTTTACTTATTTGAATAAAGAGAACTTATAGCACTCTTGAAAGTAAGTAGGAAACTTTGTTTAAAGTTGTATATATACTTAGGAAATGCTGGATGAGAGACATCCTGCGGGAGTAAATTATCATTTACTTGAGAAAAAAAATTTGGAGTAAAAATATAATTTTAATATATATAATTATATTTTTACCCCAAAAAATAAGAGATAAAATAATAATTTGTACCGAGATGTCTCTCAGACATCAATATATTTAGTGTTGTGGGGTGTGATTCCATAAATGACATCAGGTGGCGACACATAAATTACTTTGCTACAGGAGTCATGCGGGTAATATCTTCCCCATAGTTGTGCAAAAAAAGAAAAGAAAAACATTGGCGTCGTACTTAAAATGCACCCAAAAAAAAAAAATACCCCCTGTAAAATGGGGGCATTTTCGTCTCCCCCATCAGCACCCAAAAAGAAAATATCTTTTGCATAGGAAAGAAACGGACAAAACGAAAGGAATTTGTATCTTTGAAAAAAATCAGTACCTCGTCTGTCGGTCAACATCATAAAAAATATGGATTTAAAGAATTTTATATATTAAATGTAGGATGTGTAATATAAAAATATATTTTTTATTTTTGTTAATTATTCGTTTTTGAGTCATATATTGATAGAGCAAATGGTAGACTCTAGACTGAATTACATCAAACGAATTCCTGTTTTGATAGGGGAGATATTTGGAGATTAAAGGATTTGCTTAAAGCCGATGTACGTAATTGTAGCTTCATCTATTAATTAAATGAAATATATCATTTGATTTTTGTAAAAATTATTGTTTGTATATAAAAAGAAAAGTAGTAGTGATATTTAAATTTGTTCCAGCATTTTTAAATTGAACTTTTAGTTTTAGGTGGAAGAGCTATCAGTCATCATCGGAGGCCACCTCTTTAGCACAACCAAAGCGTATACTTCATTATTGATCTTGATCCACCTGCAGGGTTAACTAGGTCTCATTTCTTACAGTAAGTTACTGCATCTTACTCGACCATCTTGATCTCTTCTTCAGTTTTTCCCCCAATCACATCATAACAATCCCACAGCAATTACAGGCATTCCAATTATTTTATGAGCTACACCAAATTTTAAGAGAAATGACTACTTCCAACTTTTACTTTAAGTGGTAAGAATCTTTACTCTTGAGAGGAAAATGTTTTGGGTTCAAGTCCTCTCCTCCACACTAGGTATGTGAGATCTCACTTCATAGCGGTAACTCATAAAAATAGTTTTCAAAAATACTAACTTCTAACAACTAATAGTTAATTGTCCTCCTCCTCGTTCCGATAATACTGAATCTCGTATCACCTGTCCCAAAAAAAAAAAACTCATATGTCTAGTTTTTTATATTCAAAAACTCTTACGTCCCGATGATACTTTCTCCTATTTTATAGAATTTTTTAACAATTTATTTCTACTAAATATTTATCTAATGTTACTATATAATTTTTTTTCCTATATTTTAGATGTTTTATCTTATTTTTTCTAATTTTGTCCTATTTTTTAGTTTTAATTTAAGTAACTTTTACTTTAAAAAAACGTAACTCTATATATATATATAATTGTAAACTCTTTTAATATATCTATATATATCTCTCATATATCTTTATTTATTATAATCTATAATAATATTATTTTGTTATATATTGAAAAACATCTTTTTAAGTTCAACAAATGAACACAAAATTCTGTATTTTCTATATTTTTTATACAAAATGAAAACTTTAATTTTATAAGAAAACTAAAGTCAAAAAACAGAAAACAATTATCTACAAGTAAACAGCCCTATATATCCACACTTCTGTTTGGCAAAAGAGGGACTTTAGGAGAGAAAGATGACTTAAAGCCAGAATTTGTTTCATCTTCGTCAGCCATCTTTTCTTCTTGAGCTTTTCCCCATATCACAGTATAAAATCCAAAGGCAATCACAACACCTCCGATTACACTGCAGAGCATTAAATTCAACCACATAAAAACCCATTTCCCTTCATAATCTTCAAAAGAAGATAAAAATATTAGAGTAATGAATTTGGGTTATATATATATTATACCTTCCAAGATATAGAGTATCCCCAAGAAAAGATACGCCCAAGAAAATTGCAATTATCATCCCAAGTGGCTTAAACATGGATGTGTACACAGGCCCTTTCTTGCCACATGCCCACGTATGAACTACACTTCGAATTGATACTGCAAAAACTGCCTGCAGAATTTAGCAGATCATCAACTTACATGCAAACAGTATTAACAATTACTAATCATACTAATCTCTTTTATATGCTTACCGAGCAAACAATAGCTATCAACTCAACATCAGGCTTTATTATCCATGCATTTAGATCTTTCTCTGCAATTAGAGTGACTACTGCTGATAACACTGTCACAAAGAAGCAAGCTATGCATGTTGTCAACAATTCTGAAGGGTAGTCTCTAAGAATCCAAGTCTGCATATATAAATATCCAACATAAGTTTAATTAGTTACAAACTAAGTTTATTATAGCAAGAAATGCTCATGTCATGTGTTAGACTAATTCGATGAAGTACCTGGATAATTAACAATAGTGCTAAGCAAAATGCCCCAGCTGCACATAAAATGCCTCCAGTGACCCAATTTGAAGAGATCAATTGCAACGGGCTATTAAGTGAGCTACTTTCTGATGTGATGGGCTGGCCTTTGTATAATGTCACAATCAAGGCTCCTGCAACTGATACTACCGTGCCAACAGCTTTGGCTTGGCTACTTTGCAATCTGCATTCTAGCTTTTCCATTCTGCAATCATGCATCATATGATTTATTCAGACTCATTTTTTAGATAGAAATTAAATTATTAACAATTTTTTCTAATTATCTCTGGTATACAGTAGTTGTGAGAACTTCAATTAATTTAGATCCAGCCGCGAAGACCATAAGGATACTAATGGCCCAAAATAGCTCCACAAAGATTGGACTTTTTCTTCGGTAATATGATGAAGCAATTAATTATTTGAATTTGGAAAAATCCAGTATAGAGATATCTCCATATAAAAAAGCTATTTTGTTCTCTTTCTCTTCTACTCTTTCTTCTTCCTTATCTCCTCCTCTCATAAAACCTCTTTTCTTTTGTCAGTGGTTTTGGTCATTTTTTTATGCCAAAATTACCTCATTTTCTCTTCTTTTTATCATATTTTATTCATAAATAAGTTATATATTATGAATCTATGTTATTTTGTGAGATTGTAATGTGTTTTTGCCTCTTTGGATTTGCTATAGTTGGTCCATTATAGATCAATTTGAAGCAATGTCAAGTTGAAGCTTGTGGATGGTGATCTCTCTTGATGTTGATCAGTTACATCATTTAGTGTTACCTCAAAAATCGGTGAATCAGTGGGTTTCATGATTGGATAATTTTTGAGTTTGTCATCTACAACTTCTAAGTTGATTTCAGTTTGTTAGATTTTGTTAATAGTTTGTAAATAAATTACTTGTACATTTATTATTTAGTGTAAATCATATTCTTTCAATGAATGAAATTCATTGTTTTTTTTAAAAAAAAATCTCCATATCTTCAATAGCCCTAAATATAATTTGAAATTTACACTTAAGTTAATTTGTTTTCCTATAATCAAGTACTTAAAATTTACAATTAAGTTAATTTTTATCCTTAGTAGTTTTTTATCCCATTAGTGCAGTTGGCACTCTTCTTGGGCATGGCATCCAAAGACCAAGGTTCTATACTTTTACATTTCAAAAATTCTAACACTAACAACTAACACATCAGCCGTATCAGTAGGGTCAAAAAAAAAAAAGAAATTCTATATTTATTACAATAATTGTAAGATAGTAGTATTCAATTTGCACTTAAATTTTCCATCAAAAAAAATTGCACTTAAATTTAGGTTGTAATTTTTTTTTCTAAATCATTTACGTATAAAATTTCCTAAATTCTAATTAATCTAGTTCAAATCCTTATAGAACCACAATAGTAATAAAAATTTTCCAACAACTAATTTAATGAAATTGTTCTTTAACGAAAATTGTTTAACATATTAAACCCACCTAATATTTTAATTTGCTTAAATAATAAAATAAAATTATTTTTAAAAGAATTGTTATTGTTGCTTTTGGTTCAGAGTTTCTTATTTTGTTTTCTTATTGGTGGATCACTATGCAAAATTAGAATAGAGCACAAGTTTTTTTTTTTTCAACTTAGGAATAAAAGATAAGGATCGAACTTTTAACATGTTAATGTTTTTAAGGGAATTATATTATTAGACTATTTGAGTGAATATAACTGATAAAAAAAACAAATTAAAAAAATAAAAGTAATGCATGTGTGTGTATTAATATCAAGGACCAGGTACAAAACTAAGAATGGACCATCTTATCTTACCCCGATATTTATTTATTTTAATAGAGACATGCGAACATCCGCCAAATTAATTATAATAGAGACAAGCGAATATGAAAAAAATATATATATATCTTTCTCTTGTCATTTTTCTTCTTCAATATATAAACACACTTAATTATTTAAAAATCACACATACCTGGAAATCAGGGCTACCAAGAAAGTGAAAGCCGGTGTGAGATCGATCATGGCCGCAGATAAAGCTGGGGAACTGTACTTTATTCCAGTGTTTAAAAACATCTGAACACAGAGACTATATATATATATATATACACATTAATTAACAGAACTATAAATATTAGTTTCTAGCCGATAAAATTAATTAATGTTTAATTGAAATTGGAAGTAAAGAAAATTATGGAAGCTAAAGAAGAAATTAAACCTGAGAAGACCCAGAGTGAAGATCTTTAAGAGGCTGGAAACTGAAAGCTTGGGGGGAGTTCTTGATCCTTTCCTGTAACATTAATGGTGCATGCAAATTTAACAGAAAAAAAAATATGCATATATACATAATATAGAAAGTAGTGTTGACTAATTACCTATATAAGATGAGAGAAGAAGGAATAAGGATAAAGAGAGCAAAGGCATTTGAATAAAACATATACACAAATTGACTCATGCCTCTGCTCATGGCCGCTTTCATCATGGTGCTTACGCCCACCTCAGTGAACTCTGTTGCCACCATAGCTGCTGCAACTGCTGAAACCCACATTTTCCTGTCCGTTATTTGAATAGAGATACCTTAAGAAACTCTTTTTAAGTTGTATATATATTTAGTGTTGTCGATGTGTGTTTTTTAGAAGGATCAAGCTAGATGGCGGGGGACAAATTACTAATTTGTCCCTCATTTTATAGAGGAGGTAAATTATGGGGTAAAAATATAATTTGACATGTAAAATTATATTTTTATCTTTCATAAATTTTCTCTTCCTTTGTAACATGGGGTAAAATAGTAATTTGCCCTCCATAGATGTCTCGTCGCAAGACATTTAGCATTTTCGTTTTTAGAATGGTCCAATAAATTTTTACAAATATCATAGTTGATTTATTTAAGGAAAAAAGATTGTTGACGCGCGGAAAGACATCTACAGTGCTGTCTCTCGCGTCAAATTATAATTCTACCTCTGAAATTATTTCTCCTAAAAATATCAAGAGGTAAAAAAATAATTTACCTTCTATATTTTTTTGTCGCGTCTCTCCGCGCGACAGTCGCGCGGAGAAGTGCGTAGGATTGTCCTTTATTTAATTTACAGAAAATGAAACCAGGCGGTGACACATTAATTATTTTGCTTTACATGTCAAACATGAAATATCTACCCCAGTGGAGAAAAAAGGGACAAAACAAAAAGAGTATGGCATCTTTTAGTAAAACGACAGGGCACTACCCCGTCAACCTACGTCCCAAAAAGTATGAATTTTCGTTTTGAGTTGAAATTTTCATTAAAAAATTCAATTTAAATAATTAAAATTTTCATAATTCTTGTATATCAAAAATTATTATACATCAAAATTAAGAAAGGACTTGGTGATTTAAATTTGCCTCATTATTTTTAAATTAAATTTAATAATTATTGCAATTAGCTGATAGGAAGCGTTCTCAATAATTATTTTGCTTTACATGTCAAACGTGAAATATCTACCCCAGTGGAGAAAAAAGGGAAAAAAAAAAGAGTATGGCATCTTTTAGTAAAACGACAGGACACTACCCCGTCAACCTACGTCCCAAAAAGTATGAATTTTCGTTTTGAGTTGAAATTTTCATTAAAAAAGTCAATTTAAATAATTAAAATTTTCATAATTCTTGCATATCAAAAATTATTATACATAAAAATTAAGAAAGGACTTGGTGATTTAAATTTGCTTCATTATTTTTTAAACTAAACTTAATAATTATTGCAATTAGCTGATAGGAAACGTTCTCGCTTAAATAATATTTTAAGTTTAAATCATGGTGTATGTATTTAAGTTAGATTGGTAATAGGTAAATTTTTATTATTTTTATTGTTTGATTTGAATCAAATCGTATAAATTATAATTTAATAGAATTAGTTAGAATTATATATATATATATATACAAACACACACCAGCAAGATCAGCTAGGTCTCATGTCTTACAATAAGTTGCTGCGTCTTACTCGAGCATATTGATCTCTTCTTCAGTTTTCCATTATCACAGCATAACAATTCCACACTAATTACAGCCATTCCAATTAAACTGCTCGTGACTCACTACACAAAATTTTAAGAGAAAGGACAATTTCCAATTCTCGTGTCTAGCTTTTCCATATTAAAATATGAACAATTTTATCCCACTCTTAATTAGTCCATGATCAGGTGATTATAGAATCTGATGCGAAGGCTATTGTGGAGACTATCAACGACCGACAATCGTACTCCAATTGGGAATGTGCTGCTGTTATTGAGGAAATCAGGTCCATGCTTCCAGTAAACTCTCAATCTAGATTGATAATTAAATATATAGCTAGACAAGCTAATGTTGTGGCTGACTGGATTGCTAGATGTGATAGCTTGATTTCTAGTTTAGATGTCTTGTGTCATTCTCACATGTTGCTTTC
>CATIWO010446114.1:0-12084 GCA_949673435.1 Macaranga tanarius
CACATGATACTTCATGAGATAAAGCTAGCGGATGTGTATAACCGTTGCCAGGGGCCGGATACACCGTGTATAGCCGTTGCCAAGGGCCGGGTACACGTATGCATAGCCGTTGCCGAGGGCCGGGTGCATAATTTGCTATGAAGATGTAAGAGTACATCTGAGATATATGTAGAGCTGTTGTCTTGGGTCAACTACATATATCAGGTTAGATTAACCTTTGAGTTTTTGTGGGCTTAAGTGCTGATCACACTTAAGTAATTCTATCATGGGTATTGAAAATGAATGAATGATTGTGAGATATTATAGTATTGAATGATATTGCACTTAAGATCGTGTGTAGGTGCATGAAGTACTCCGATTTAATATATTTAAATGGATGGTGTATGTGGATGAAGATCTTATCGTTAGTATGTTAAAGTATATTATCAAAGAATGTGTGGTGAAGTATGGATTTACTTTATTTGATAAATTATCTTTTAATATACTGCTTGAATTAATGGTAAATTATTCTATGTCTCAATTTCGGATTAGTATGAGAGAAATGTTAGTTAGTGATGCATTATAGAGTAATTAGTTAATATTGATGGTAATAAATCCCTGTTTTATTTCATGTAACGAATGGGTATAGAAAAAGATTAAAAAAAAAAGGAGATTTTATGAAATATTCAAACGAGTAACGGACGGGGTTGTTTTTGAAAATGCAATTTATTGAAATGTGAACAAAGCATTTGAAATTTATTGATTTTTATTTCGGAAACTACTGAAATTGGTTTTAAGGAAATTTTTCTTATGTTAATGTTTCAAAATAATATTTTATCCGCTCACTGGGTAATTTCCTTTTTGAAATTACTCACACTCGCTTTGTTTTAAAATTTTCAGTATAGGTGTTTGATATCTGCTGAGTCAGCAGTGAGAGATGGCAGTACCGCGGACCACGACAGAAATTAAGAAGATTGATAAGATGAAGATCTTATTAGAGATATTTATATAATGTAAATAGTAATATGTACATAGAGATGTAAACACTTAAGTTTATTTTAAAGATTAGTATTAATTTATTGTAATATTATTGATAAGAGATTCTTTAATATCATTAATCCTATAATCATGTTATTAATGGAGTAATTAGTAGTGAGGGTGTTACAATTATTTCAAATAAAATTAATATTAAATTCACTCATTAACAAGAGAGTAAACAATTTTTATCATTTTCTAAAATGATAAAAGATATAGACATCCTGTTGAGCAGATTAGAGATCGATCTTTAATTTCTCCTTCGGTGGTGTTAAGAATTAACCACTATTACAAAGACTATCAAATAAAAAATAATAATTTTTATCATTTTCTAAATATTTTATTTTCTCATAAGAGGGTCATACCTACAAGAAAAAATAAATATTTTATTTTTGCAAACCCCATTAGGTGAAACCATCATATTGATTTAAACAAATAAAAAATAATGTGAAGTTTTTTTTTTTAAAAAAAAGTCAATTTCTCTCTAAATAATATTTCTTTGAATGGAAACAAAAGATGAGTAGTTATGGGAGGTCGGAATGATCACCTTGAATTAAACGAATACCAAAAAAAAAAAACAAAAAAAAAATTTGAAGGTTTTTTCTTTTTGAATTCAATGTCAACTTTCTTCGCTCTAAATAGTGCCTCCTTATGGGTAGCCGATCTAGTCTTATTTTAATTATTCAAATAATTAGATCCTAACTTTTTAAAAAAAATTAAAAGGAATAATTACATTTATTGTGTCTGACTTTTTAATTTTTACTATTTTAATATTTCAATATCTTTTTGGTTTAATTTAGTTGATGAACTTTCAAATTCATAGTCAATATGATGTTTATGGCCAGATTTTTCACTCGGGAGTGTTAACTGGCACTTTATGGGGCTTTTTACCATTTTGTGGTAAAAATGAAAATATTTTCTCATTTTATGGTAGTTTCCAAACTTATTCCCAACTTATGGTACTTTTATTAAAAAAAAAAAAATTATATCAGTCCGCCAATCAGACTGGCGGACTGTAAAAAAATATATATAAAAAAATACAGGCAGTCCGCCACTTGGCGGATTGCCTAAAAAAAATTATTTTTTTTTCAAACAGACAGGCAGTCCGCCACTTGCGGACTGCCTATTATAAAAAAATTTGTTTAGTGGCAACGTGCATGGCCATGCGCGTTGCCACACTTTTTATTTTTCTTTTTTTTTGGCTTACATATTATGTAATATTTTTGGCTCATTACGGAATTTTTTGCCGCAATCCATTTTGTAAATGAATGTCGGAACAGTAATTTGATGAATAGTAACTTTTGCATATGATTATTCACGCAGTATAAAAAAATTGTGATATTTTAGAAAATAAAATATATCACAAGGAAGATAAAATTACGTAAAATTTTTACCGTGAGCCGTTTTGAAAACGAATGTTAAAACAATAATTTAATAAATAGTAAAATAGTAACTTTCACATGTCCGTATTCACGCTGTATAAAAAATTGTGATATTTTAAGAAAAATATATCATGAGGAAGAGAAAATTACGTGAAATTTTTTTCCGCAAGCCGTTTTGTAAATGGATGTCAGAACAATAATTTGATGAATAGTAACTTTGGCATATGATTATTCACGCAGTGTAAAAAAATTGTGATATTTTAGAAAATAAAATATATCACAAGGAAGATAAAATTACGTGAAATTTTTTACCGTAAGCCGTTTTGAAAACGGATGTTAAAACAGTAATTTAATGAATAGTAAAATAGTAACTTTCACATGTCAGTATTCACGCTGTATAAAAAATTGTGATATTTTTTTAAAAAAAAATATCATGAGGAAGAGAAAATTACGTAGAATTTTTTTCCGCAAGCCGTTTTGTAAACGGATGTCAGAACAATAATTTAATTAATAGTAATAATAAAATTTTGGTGACAAAAAAATTTTCCGCAAACCAACAAAAAAAAATTGTTGGTTTTTTTATCAACATTTTAATATAATAATATAAATAATATTAATCATAATTCTATTCAAAAAAATTTTATTTTCTTACAAACATTATACCTCTAATAATAATAATAATAATAATAATAATAATAATAATAATTTTAAAAAAAATTAAAATTAAAAATTGTTGGTCCGCCACTTCAACAAAAAAAAAATTTAAAAATTGTTAGTGGCGAACTAACAAAAAAAAAAATTAAGTCAGTCTGCCACTCTGACTGGCGGACTGCTCAGTACGCCAGTCAGAGTGGCGGACTGACTCCACATCAGCCAAATCCACCACAAATTTGGAATTACTTTTAAAAAGTACCATAAGTTGGGAATAAGTTTGAAAACTACCATAAAATGAAAAATTGTTTCCATTTTTACCACAAATTGATAAAAAGCCCCCACTTTCTGCCTATCAAATGTCATATCGACAAGAAAAAAATTGAAATGACAAATTTAACTATAAACTATTATTTTCCACAACATTCTATAAAATACCCCCGTTTCATTCCTCGTTGTCCTCCTCTCCGTTGACAGAAGGCGAGGTGCGTCGATGCTGCTATCACAACATCTCTATGCTTGTGATTTTGATGACTTCTTCCTTGGATCTCCCGATGACACCCTGCATGATGACGTTCATTTTCTACCGTTTGATGAAGATTATAAGCACGACCACGAGGAAGATGCTGATGTCGAACACGATCCTGAATATAAACAACAAATATAGTGCTTCAACGCCCTTTTCACTCATCAATTCTCTACCTTCAAAAGCATCAAATGCTGTTATCCCCTCCTAAGCAACAATCTTCCCAATAATCCTTCATAAACCATTCACTTCATGTATAAATTTTCCATTATTCTCCTCAAGGCTTGAATTGAATATCAACTCTAATTTTGGTTTCTAGGTATTGTTTGTTTGGATCTAAAATAGAGAAAAGATGTGATCTTTGCAAATAATAATAATAATAATAATAATAATAATAATAATAATAATAAAATAAAATAAAAATTAGTACCACCTATGAAATATGAGTAAAGATTAATTTAGTAAAAATTTGTGCGAATGAAAAAAATTATTTTAATTTTTATATTAGGGATAATGACCCCAGAAGTCCTATAAGTTTTAAAAAATTGCAATCAAGTCCTAAAAATTTTTTTCATTTCAATTGAGTCCTCCAAGTTTTTATAAGTTGCCCGTTAGTCCACCATCGCTATCTCTAACAGAAGTCACTGACGTGGGCAACTAACGTGGACAACCTTTGAGGAATAAGAAGTGCTTTAAAACAAAAGCAATCGACTGGAAAACAACTGCTAGGGATTTAGTGAGGAGGGAAAACATCTTCTTATTAGCAAATTGGCGCCAATTCCTGGAGAAGGCAGAGCAAGATCTCTGAGGAACCAAGAAGCAATGCTTTGCAACTATGGGAGAAGAAGTGTCAAGAGAATATCCTGGACCAACAGTAATCCTGGAAGGAGATTCTTGACATGTGAGAGAAGTATGGTAAAGTATTTTAATGGTGTTTTATATTTTTTTTCTTCTATATTGTGATGAGCTTTTATGGGTTATTGTGGGCTTTTTTTAATTTTTTGTAGAATGGCATGGGATGTGATTTTTTTCACTAGGTGGATCCTCCAATGTGTAGTAGATCAAAACAAATTATTTCAAGTTTATTGAGGAGAGTTTCTGAATATGAGAATGAGAAGAGTAAGCTGCAATCAAGAAATAAGAAGTTGATTAAGTGTTGTATAATTTTTTAGGTTGGAATATTAATGATTTTTTTGTGCAAGTGAGGAGAGGAGAGGAGAGGATGAAGCTAATTTGTGGATCAAGGAAAGAAGGCATTTGGAAGGGTGATGAAGTTATTTTGTAGCTGAATGTTATGCGGAAGTGATGGGTAATAGAAGCTGGAAAGAGCTAACTATGTAGTGATTAAATCTGATTTTGTAGGCTTTATAAATTATGTAGTTGTTAACTATATAGTGATGGAATTCAAATTAACAAAATATGTTTTATGAAATTGCTTCTTTCTTTTTTTGTTTTAAAAAAAGTAGTATCAAATAAATTAGAATATAAATAATGGAAGCCTGAAACCCTGCACATATACCTTAAATTTCCGCAATGTAAACTTTACATCTTGTGATCAAAAAATATCACCTATGCAAAATTAGATGTCCATCATTAAGTAGTTTATAGTTATAGTAAGATAGCACTTGAATCTGTATATCTATGACTGTGCATACATATACATTCTAAAACTGATCCTAACCCAAAAAATTTTCTTGTGATAATGTCCAAAAAATTTTCCAAATAAATTGAATCTCCCAAAATATACCCCAAAATATACAAAAAGACTAAAAAAAGTCCATGTTGTCTCAGTGCTTTTTTGTAACAGATTCCTGCGTCTGATGATAAGGATCTAGTGGATGTTGGGGCTGACTTGAAGTTTCATTCCTTGCACTTTCAGTTTGCTCTTGGCCTGAACCCAATCTAGCGGATTGCACTGCACTGATATTGTGAACAATCTTCCCTCGCCATAACATTTCAGACAATGATCCAAAGCGGGTGAAACTTTTGTAGTTTACGTACTGTTGAGACTTTGTCCCAAGCTACAGAAAACATAAAATTAAACACATTCACAGTCAAATTAAACACATTCATAGTCACAGTCAAATCAAACACATCATTGACAAAAAAGAAATAAACATACATTCATAGCAATAATCAAAGTCACAGTCAAATAAAACACACATTCATTGCAACAATCAAAGTCACAGTCAAATTAAACCCCATTGACATCCATAGTCAAAGTAAACCACATTCATAGCCACAATATCTAAAATTCTTTTAGAAATGATGTCACAAAAAAAGTGAGACTTTTACTTACATTTATAATAGCAGCATTGGTATTGTGGATAGTGTATATTCCAACTCCTTCTGTCCTCTTTGATGTCTTGTGTTTCTTCGAAATAGCATCAATTGATTTGTATAATTCAGAGGACTTCCTTTTTCCAAATGTTGTATCAAGCTTTTTACTTCTACTTTTATCCTCTCCTGGCAGCCTTTCAATAATTCTGATGCCTCTTGATCTCAACTGCTTGATAGTGAAATCTTCAGTCGACTTTGCTTTCCCTTTATCCTATGTTTGACAAAAACATGTGTGGGTTTATTGCTTTAAATCTGGTATGGAAATGAAAGTAAGATGATGTATATACGAAACCTGATTCTGCACTAAATAAAGAGAAATCGGCGCCTTTTATGAGAAGTTCGGACAAAGAAGATATAACACTTAGCATTTTTTTCTCCCATTTCATAAGTATAGAACCCTAGATATTTAACAGTAGTGAAAATATACGCTGGCCTTTGTATGCTGACGTGGATAAGTTTGGCTACTGAGTTGGCTGCACATGCAATTTCACTCGGTGGGGTATAGTTGCCACTTCATCGACTTCTATTATAGATAACAATGGTGGACTAATGGGTAACTTATAAAAACTTGGAGGATCAATTGAAATAAAAAAAATTTTAGGACTTGATTGTAATTTTTTAAAACTTATAGGACTTCTGGGGTCATTATCCCTTTATATTATTAATATGCAAATTATACATATTACTGAAATAAATTATATTATATTCTTTAAAACTATTATTTCAAATAAAATTATTTATATTCACTTATTAATAAGAGAGTAAATAATTTTTATCATTTTCTAAATATTTTATTTTTTCAAAAAAGGGTCATACCTACAAGAAAAAACAAATATTTTTTTTACAAACCCCATTGAAAGAAACCATAGTCTTCATTTAAACAAATACAAAAAAAATGTGAAGTTTTTTTTAAGTCAATTTCACTCATCATCTTCATTTAACAAATACAAAAAAATGTATGTCAGACAATAAAGAAACAGTCGCAGAATACATATTTATACATGCCTTTACATATTCCTAAACATATTTAAAAGGATCTGTCTATAAATTTTATGCTTGGTTTACCTCGCACTTAGCGAGGCGTAAATTCTATTTTTATTGTTGTTGATAGATTTTTCAAGATGGCACATTTTATTCCTTGCAAAAAGATCTCAAATGCTAATGGTGTTACCAAGCTATCTTTCAAAGAAGTTGTTTGTCTACATGATGTGCCTAAAACCATAAGTTTAAATAGAGATGGCAAGTTCCTTGGCGACTTTTGAAGGACTTTTGTGGAAGATGTTTAACACTTCCTTGAACTACGACAATCCAGCCCATCCTCAAACAGATGGTCAGATGAAAGTTGTCAATAAAATCTTGGACAATTTAATACATAGCATATGTGGAGATAAACCAAATTAGTAGGATTTGGCATTGGCGTAGGCTGAGTTTGCTTATAACAATGATGTTCATTAGAAAATAGGAAAATCACCATTTACTGTTGTTTATACAAAAGCATCTCAGCATGCCCTTGATATGATCAAGATTTCAAAGGTGCCATGAGTAAGTGCAGTAGTCCTAGCCTTTTAACTGTCCAACTCACCATGTACAGTTAGAAGACCAAACCAATCATAATTTAATATTTAATTAAAGTGATAAAAATTAAAACCTAAATAACACATGGATGAATACTAAATGGCATTTAACATTTCAACTCATCATGGGTCATGATTATTAAAAAATTTTCACCAGGTTTAATATATATAACTAAAGATTGAATTTTTGAAACATAATTTAAATATTTTATACTTGGCTAATTTAAATTTTTTTTAGAGGTATAATACATCCGTAGCACCATGTACTTGCCATAATTGGTCAATTTGACACCTCAACTTATAATTTTATTATTTTAACACTTAAATTCACCACTTTTTGTAACATCCGTGTCCTTGAACCGGATTAATTTAAATTAATGATAGTTAAGGACTATTTTATTATATTAAATTAGTGTTAACTGGAGTTGATTGTTATTATTTGGGTAAATAATTAAGAGGCTGATTATATTGTATTAAATTAAAGTTGTTAAGAGTTAATATTATTATTGTTGTGAGAATTTATAAGAATAAAATATAATAAATAAAGTTGGATTATATTAAATGGAAATCGGGAATGATGAAATTGAAAGAAAAGTTAAGATGTGATTGAAACATATGAGAGTAGATGAAGTTAAAAAAAAAGAAAAGAAAGAGAAAGGACTAAAGTGGAATTAGAGGAAGAGTGGTTTGATTCTACAGGAGAAGGTATGGAGAAGAAGAAGATAAGGAAAAGAAGAAGAAGAGAAGGGAAAGAGAGGGAAAAAAAAAAAAGGAGGAGTGCTTTGGAGAAGAAGGATCCGAATTTCAGCTAAGCAAGACAAAAAATCAAACATCAAAGTTGTGAGTGGCTCTAAAAATCAAATATCTATTTATATTTTTGAAGTTAAATGTTGGTATTGAAATTTTTGGCAATAAATTCATTTTAGACGTAGATCTAGGCTATATTTTGATGAAAATAGGATGTATGAAGGTTGATACGCATATTAGAATACTCGGTTGAGCCTGCGATGGTTGTATTTATGAGAAATTGTGACTTTTGCGACGATTGATCACCTAAGAGGCGGACGCCTCTGCTTTAGGAGGGTGGCGCCTCCGCATCAGCAAGTCGGCGCCTTTACATCGGGAAGGCGGATGCTTCTACTTTAGGAAGGCCGTACCTTTGCACCATAAGGGCGGCACCCTTGTTCAAAGGAGGTGCCTCTGTAACCAAAATTTCACTTGGTTTCAACTATTTTTGGTTTAATTGAAGGGTAGGCTTGAACCGAACCCTAGAATAATATATGGGAACAATTAAGAAGTTAGAAACTCACTGAATAACTTGTAGGACATAAGAATACCGTACATTCCTGAGTCTCAGACAAAGAGACTAAATTGCAAATGAATAATTAACGATAAAAGTTAGTGAATGATTGATAAAGAACATCCAATAACGAAATTATGTCTTTGTAAAGAACGTGAATAATACACAAGCTTTACATTGATCAATTGGAATAAAGCTCTCTACTGCATTAAATTGTGAAATATCGTGTTATATGTCGTAGATATTAAGGGATATTGAGTTAGTGAATATACATATATATGTGTTGTGATGATGAAGAATTCTAAAGTTATGATATTTATTTTCAAAAAATGGCAAGAACTAGAGGTGGATTAATTGGAAATCAGGATAGAGGTCATGGTCGAGGTCGAGGTCGAGGTCGAGGTAGGGGTAGAGCTAGAGGCAGGGGACGTAAAGTCCAACCTTAGAGAGTTAGGCTAGTCAAGTTAGCCAACATTGTGAGTAGAAGTAGAACACTTCAGGAAGAATCATCTCCATCGTCAACTTCTATTGGCAATGTGAGAGCTGATATACTGAATGTCCGTGCTGATAGTTTGTAAGAAAGCTCTATATTAGCTGCTTCAGCATCAATCTTCAAACACATACCTAGGAGAGCTAGAAATGTGTATTATGCACCACTTTTAGAGATACCTAAGAATGTGCTAATCTAGCCAATAGCTCCGGTAGTATATATAGATGCTACCGATTTGGCGAGAATAATGGCAACGGTAAAGACGGAACGTGAGAGGTATAAAAATGAGATATCATCGAGTATGTGAAAAAATATAGGGCTTATATTTCCATGGAACCCTAGACCCAGGACAAGCGGATAAGTGGGTCAAAATGGTGGAAAAGGCCTTCAACATATTGCAACTTAACGATATTAAGAAAGTAAGCAATGTATATGGACTTATGTTCGAGAAGGTGGATGATTGGCTGATGAGAATCAGAAACCTTTATGGAGAAACTTTTACGTGGCAACTCTTCAAAGAAGAATTTAGTAGAGAGTACTTGACGAAGACTTTCCAGAATCAACAAAAAGCTGCATTTATAAACCTGGCACAAGGATCAATGTCCGTCAGGGAATACACTAATAAATTTAAAGAGCTATACCAGTATGCAAAGGATATAAACCCCATAGAGGAAGCTAAAAGTGACAAGTTTTGGGATGGGTTGCATGTATCCCTGAGAGGAAAGTTAAATCATTATGCCGGTATGACCTTTTGAGGCTGGGTCAAGAAGGTGATGGAATGTGAGAGACTTGACAAAGAGTTGGAGTCTGCAAATAAGGCTAAATCTTATCAGCAAGAGGGATCTTCAAGACAACCTTGGAGAGGTAACTGATGTGTACTAATCCGCAAGCGTACAAAATCGTATCAAGTAGTAAATAAAGATATCGTCCCATAGAGATTTGGCGTTGAATACTGTAATACTCACAATGCTTATTTTTTTAGACAACGAAATATAGTTTATAATTTCAAAGAAATAACACTAATTTATGAAAAATAAAAACATAAATTCAATTCAAATTTTAAAGGCTAGGGTTCCTTATTCTCAATTGACCATTTCAAAGGATTGATTACATAACTAGGTCCATACTAATTTAAATTCATTTTGAAGGGATCTTAAGAACTATAAATTTTCCTCTCAGATAAACCTATAATTAATTAGAGATTAATTAACATTAAGTTAACCAGCTCTCACCAACCTAATGCCTTTTAATTCCAATTTTAAACACAACCTTTAATCAATATTGATTCACTTAATTGTCTCTCAACTAACTAAGCAATCAATAGGTCATTGTTATTTCCTACAGAACCTATCTCTCGATTAAGCCTATAGTGTCAATTCAATCTTAGGTTGGCCAGGCCTAAAATGACATTAAGCACAACAATAACCAATGAATTAAAACTAACAACCTAACAATAATCATAATAAGCATATGGTAAATTCAGAATAAGAACCCTAAAAAGGAATCTAGCCACTCATATTAAAAAAAAAAAAGAAAGAGATGAAGAAATAAAGAAAATAATTCAAATCATGATGAATAATAAGAAAATTTAACAAGAAAACTCCCTTCACCAAGGTATAGAGAAAGCTTGTCCTTCAATATTCAAAACCAAATCCTATTCTAACATGAGCAAAAACAAAAATAAGAACTAAAAAGAAGAACAAGATCTAAAAATAAGAACATGAACAAAAACAGAACAACCCTTAAATGAAGAGTAAATGGTCCTATTTATAGACCCAAAGACCTAGTAAGAAAGGTAATCTAACCCCTTTCAAACTCTATCTAATGAAAAACTAAGAGATAAGTCCTTATCTATTTAAACTTCAGCTAAAAATTATTACTTCGTTGGCTGCCACATAAGTCAGGCATGGGTGCGCAAGAAAATGGCATGGGTGCGCAAGAGACAACTTGTTGCTGATCTTTGTGCAGTGCACGACCGTGCTCGATTTTGGCACAGCCATATATCATGCCCAAAAACAACTCTCAGGCACGACCATACAATAATTAAGCACGGCCATGCTCATCCCCAATGTAGATAAGGATTTATCTTGAGTCTTTAGCCTATCCAAACTTCAAGGATTGATCCAATCTTCATCCTAATGTGTCCTACAAAACAAAATATAAAAGAAATTATCTAAAAATAAATAAATCCTACTAATTAAGATAAAATAACAAAACTAACTAAATTAACTAAAAAACTAACTAACAATGCAACTACTAAGCCTAAGATGCAATAAAATAGAGTGCTTAAAACAAGTGTTTTTCACACTCATCAGTGGCAAAGAAAAAAAGAAAATGTTAGATGAGGAATCATCTGAAGAAGCCCAATAAAAGGATCAAATGGACTTCGATCAACCCGAGGAGCCTACTCTAATTGAGAATGTCATCACACCGACTCCTAGAAGGACTAGTAGGGTATCTTGTCCTCCGGAGAGATGCGGTTTTCTCCATGAAGTGCAAGAGTTGCATGTTCATGAAGAAAGCATTCATGATGATGATCCTACTGTATAATGAAGAAGCTTTATGTGATAAAGATTCTTCAAAATGGCTTAAAGAAATGAGAATTAAAATGAATTCCATGTATGCAAATCAAGTCTGGATGCTTGTTGATCCTCTTGAGGGTATTATACCTATTGGATGCAAATGGATCTTTAAGTGAAAGATTAGTGCAGATGGGAAGGTAGAGACCTTCAAAGCTAGGCTTGTAGCAAAAGGGTTTCGCCAAAGGCAAGGGGTTGACTATGAGGAGACCTTCTCTCCAATAGCCA
>CATIWO010446129.1:0-11586 GCA_949673435.1 Macaranga tanarius
AGGTTCATTCACTTTCACCTACAGGTTCATTGACATTTGACTGTAGGTTCATTCATTTTCATTACTGAGTATAATTTCGCTTCTATTAATTTTATTTGTTTGTTTGGTTATAAACCACATGTTCATTACTTTAAACTCAAATATTCATTAGTTATCAAGTATACCTTCATCAGATTTAATACTCAGAATCTCTCAAAATATCCAAAAAAGGTGAATCTCTCAAAAAAGAAAAAATAACGCTCAAATGAGATATTTAAAAGATAAAATCTCTCAAAGAAGAAAACATTAAAAATGAGCAAAGGAAAGAAAACGGAAAGAGAGCTGTTGAGTTTAAAAGCCCAAAACATTAAAAAAAAAACGTATTTTTTAACTCACACGTATGAAGGAGCCCTGGTCCGTATTGCAATATGGACAGTGGTCCATAATATAATTTGTCGGATAAAGATATTTTTGGTGTTTTGAAGTTTTTACAATTTAATAATTTAGTGATTTAATTTACTTTTATAATAACTACGTATTGTAGTCTATAAAATAATAACAATAAAATATATATAGCAAGTTATATAATGAAAATGACTAAATTATTTAAGATAATCATTTAAATCTACCTTTTTTATCAAAAAAAATAATAATATTTTATATTTCTTGTTAAAATATGCGAAATATATATTTATCAAAAAAATTATTTAAACCATTAATCCTATATTAAAATTTTAATTTTATCAAATTTACTAAAATTTGTAAATTAAAGAGAGTGAAATAAATAAAAAATAAAAATAGATAAAAATTTCAATTTTTACTTTTTTGCTAATTAAAAAAATTATGAATGATGGTAGTTAGAATTGTACATTTAAATATTTTTACTTTTTAATTTTTTTATTAACTAAAAATAATTAAAAGTTGCATCATAAATACATAAAAATTAATTTAATTTAAATAAAATTAATTTTATTTAATAATAATAATAATTATTATTATTATTATTATTATTATATGCTTTTTTAAGTTTAAGGGCAATAAGATCTTTTAATTTTGGAATAGTGTATTATTGAAAAACAACTTGATTGTCAAATTTTAAAAAATTCAGCCACTAAAAATGTCTTTATCCATATATATATATAAAAGAAGGAATTTCACCCCCTCAAATTAAATTAATTGAAAAACTAAATCAAGTTAATAAGTCAGTTAATTGAAACAAATAAAAACAAAATAAATTTTGATTCGTTTGGGCTAAAAAATTTTGAATCAGAATAAATTTAATTCTATTCAGTTTGATTTGACATTATAATTTGGTGACAGTATAATTTGGTTCAATTAAAAGTTATTTATGCCCATTCAATTTGTATTTATGTGATTATGTGAAATTTGCATTAGTTTTAGGGTGCATTAAGTGTTCATTTAGGTGATAAAATAGGGGAGTTTAGGTGTTTTGATCTCATGTTTTTGTTGATAAATGAATTGTAGGGATCAATTCATGAAGAAGGCAAGGGAAGTGAAGAAGTCAAAAGGAGGAGTGGAGATCGCCAGTCTCTGGCGATCGTGCGTGATCATGGTTGTCGATTTCTGTTGCTAAGCTATTAATTGGGACCATGTGAAGGTAAATCCATGGGGCAATTTAGGGGCCATTCTAGAAGGATATAAAAAGGACACACTACAAGGCATGAGAGAGAGAAATTCTTGAGACCTTTTAGAAAGAGAAAAATATCATCTCCAAAAGCAAGAAAAGAGGAGGAAGATGAAGAGTCACCAATCATTAACAACGCGAAATTCTTCTCTTTTTCTTATTTTTCTTGTAATTAGAGTATGGATTTTTCCTTTAAGAACTTGATGTTAATGTTTAATACTACCATGTTAGGCTATATTTTTATTTGCTAAGGATTATGAATTTCACTTGATTCAAGTATTTGGATTCTATTTACCCATTAATTTTAATGCATATTATGTTTATTATGCTTCATACTTGTTATTGCTTGACCATCAATAACTTGATTTTAATTAGATTTATGCATTGAGAAATGATATTTCTAATGCAGGGCAGAACTAGGATACTCTGTTGGGGGGGTGAAAAGTTAAATGGTTAAAGAGATGTATGACTTGTCTTATACATGAAGGAATTCATTCATTTTGAAGCACTTCATATAAAAATAGAGTTGAATTTAGATGAAAAATTCAAAAACTTTGACAATATAGAAGAAAGAAATTAAAGGGGAAAGTCTAGGAGAGGAGACAAAATCATAGAAGAAAAAAAAAAGAACTAAAGAGAAAAAAGTGGTAGGTGGTAAAGAGTTCAAAACTCTTCTCAGCTAAGTTTTTTTATTTTTTTGGGCTTAGTTAAATAAAGGTTTTAATTTTGTAAAGGCTCATAACTCAAATAAGTAAAAATAAAAAAGCTATTGTCAAATAGGGCCATGCCTCAAACAAGTTCAAATAAGGGTAATTTACGATCACCCCCCTGAGGTTTGTACCATCACACTAGTCCGTCCCTGTATTTTTAAAAGTCAATTAGCTTCCCCTTCAATTTTGATTTTATCAACTATATACTCCTTCTGTTAACAATTTTAAGAATATTCTGTTAGTCGAAATATTAAATAATAGTCAAAGTGTCAATAATTATATAAAATTCCAAAATTATCCTTAACTAGTTAAGAATTTGGACTGATTAACATTTACATAATAGTTTAATGATTAAATTGTAAATTTTTAAAAGAAAAATTATCATCTAGCTCCCTGAAGATTTATCTTTCTCTTACTCATACCCTCTCTTTCACAAATCCAACACCACCATAAATCTTTCATCTTCCTCTCAGACTTGTCATAAATCTAATAGCAGCACCACCAATCCGCTGCCACCACAAATCCAATGCCAACATTTCATAATCAATAACACCAAAATAAACCATAAAGATCATCATCAACAACAACAATAACAACAACAACGACAACAACAATAAAAATAATATCAGTGTGACTGCTGTGAGCATAGCAGGTGCTACTATTTGCCACATCATCTTTAGTTCATCCCAGCTTCTTTTCACTAACTTTTTTCTTCTCATAGTCCCAGTCATCGCCATCTCTATTTCAAAAGGCCTTTCTTGAATTGAATGACTCTTTTCCTCCACTAAAAAAAAAGAGCCCTTTTCTCTGTGAATGTTTCTAGTTCCTGCAAATAAGAAATATCTAATAATAATATTGTTATTAATGGAAACAACAATGGTGAAAGTAGCTACCTGGTGAGAGGCTTTTGCAAATGGTACTTGGAGTTATGGATGTTCCCTAGAGTGCAAATCTATTGATCCTGAAGTTGTCTCAGAGATGTGACTATTTTTAACGATAAATATATAGTTTGTTACGCAAAATATGATCGAATAGAGGATATCATGATCAACACATGGAATAGGTATGCAATAAGAGACACATTCTGCAAGGAAGATGACGACATAAGGTAGATCGGGTCGACCCACCTGTACTAGTGATAGATCCATTACTTTCTTGGGCACAAGAGGCTCATTGGTCAATGGGTGGTCTTAGCTTCCAACGACTCTGCTCCTAAGGTGATAAAGAGAAGGAGATACATGGATTTGTTTAAGGAAAGTGAAGAAGATAACGAGGAAGAACATGAGCTTGTGGAGAAGGTGAATATGAAGGGAAGTGATAAGAAGAAAAAGTCAGTGAGGAAGCTGGTTGGGGATTTTGAAAATGTGGCAACAGATAGTGTAGTTAATAATGGTAGTGATGTTGTTGCTGTTGGAGCTAGGAGGAGGACTAGTTTATAAAGAATTATTTGTGCACAAGGACTAGTTTGTAATCTTTTTTGTGGGGTATAAGGTAAAGAAGTCTTTTGATATTAACTAACAGTGTTTTTTGATTGTAAGGGGAAAATAGTATATAATGTTTAAATTGGAGGGGAAACTAATTGACTTTTAAAAATTCAGAGACGAACTAGTGTGATGGTACAAACCTCAGGGGGTGATCGTAAATTACCCTTCAAATAAATGAGTTGCTGTCGAATGGGCGGGGGGAGGGGGATATATATATATATATATATATCAAATTCTAGGGGGAGCGATGGCCCCCCAAGCTCTCTTCATAGTTCCGCCCCTGTTCTAATGGATCTATAAGCATAAATGTGATTGATTCATGACTAGAGATAGCTGAATTAATTAAATCTCTTTGTGTTGTGCTTAAAATTTGTGGTTGATATCAAGGTATGTTTGGATTATGATGAGAGTCTACCCATGTATGCTTTGGATTGATGATTGCAAATTTAGCTAATTAATGCTTGAGAAAGATTGATTAGTGCTTGAGTTAAATCCAAGTATGCATTGATTAATTAGGTATATTGAATTTCAAATGCTTGATGATGGTGAAAATGATTAATTCTTAACAAACCTTCAATTATTGTTAGTTGATTAGTTTTTTAATTACTTGCTTTGTTATTAGTTGTTAATTTAGATCTAATTTCTTTTGTCCTTTAAAATTTACAATTAATTCATAGTTTTAAATAACATTAAATAGAATTAATAGGTGGATAGACTTTTCAATTCCCGAGAGATCGACATTTAAGTCACTACTATATTACTTGTACGTACACTTGCGGAATCGTCAACATTATGCTCACTCTTATTAATTATAAATTAAACTAAAACTTTTTTAATACCATAATTTTTTTAGTATTTAATTATTTATACCATAATGATGTATTCTGCAAGATATGGTCGGGTGGATGACTGCTCGGATACAATTTGATAAATTGTTTTTTTTTTAATCGATATATTCCCATCTAAATATGATTAGTTCATCAAGTTACTAGCGTTTTTTTTTTTTTTCTGTGTTGCATAATCTTGCTGGTAGAAGTGTTTAATCATTGGTTGCAAATAAAATATATAAATTAGGCAATATATATCGATAAGACTAGGCCTGGATCCTCAACTCCTCATTGCCAAATTGCTTGATAGCATTTCATGAATCTTAGGAAATTAAGGACCCTCCAAATTAGGGTACGTAAACCGGACTTGTAGGGCTATTTAACTGAAATATGCAACTCACCATTGAAAACGCAAAGATAATTAAACTTTATTTTATTTTATTACCAGAGATGGAACAAGACATTTTACAACACATATCCATGACACTTCAAAATAGCATTAAATACTCTCATCAGTATTTGGAATTTATATTGAATTTAGGACAGTATAATTTTGACTTTTATGGTTCCGATTTATAATAAAACTAGTTGTTGATTCTTGTGTTGGGCGAATTATAAATAATATATATATATATATATATATATATATATATATATATATATATATAATAATTAAATAAATAATTTTAATTAATTATAATTTAATTAAATAATTTATAATAGTATGAATTTAAAAAATTATTATAATAATAAAAATTTGATTACTTTTTATTAACAAAAATAATAATTTAATAAATAATTTAATAATTTAAATTAGTATTTGAATTATTTGAGGTAGAAAAATATAATTTGAGTATTATTAGGTTAGTATTGAGGATATGGATATTAGTATTATAGTAGGAATATAATAAAATTTTTAATATAGTTTAAAAAAAGGTTTTTTCTAATATTTTATTTAAAAATATGATAAAATTTTAAAATTTTGACACATAAGGCAGAATCACATAATATTGAATAAAGAGAAATTATAGGATCCCAGCATATTTATATATAGATAGATTGATTTATATGGTTTGTCTATGATATTTAAATATTATATATTTCATTTTTTTATTTTAATATTTTATTGAATAATATTTTTAAAATTTATAATATAATATTAAAAATAATTATATATAAAATAAATTTATTTTTATAATTTGAAATTATATTAATCTTTTATTATAAAATAATCTTAATATTAGTTGATAGAATATTAAAGGCAAAAGGGCCAAATTGGACCCCAACGTTTTACCCTAATTTTACATTGGCCCTTATCATTTTTTTTGAGCCGTATTGGACCTTCACGTTGCCAAATTTAGATCAACTCATTCTCTACCGTTAAAATGCATCAAACAACTGTTAACTCCAGCTGACGTGCACGGAGTGGGGCCCACGAGGTGTTGAAGTTGCAGCTGACGTGGAGAGCAGTGGAAACAAAAACAATATTATAGGTATAGTGGAAGTTGGATTGGTGGGAAAATTACCTCCAAAAGGGTAGGGTTTCTGATTCTATTGTCTCTTTCATTTATTCTTTTCAACCAAACAATTCTTATATCTTTCATTTATTCTTTTCAACCAAACAAAGCTTTAGTAAGTGAACCTAACAGAAGAACCTTTTCTACAGAACATGCCCATCATTTGCCACTAGTGAAACACATTGGAGGGTGGTCAAGAAATAAGGAAAAAGGACATACCCATGTGCATTGGATTCGCAAGAAAAGCTATGTGCATTGTTTATTATTTCATCTCTTTTGGTCTGATTATTAAAACAGAGAAATAGTTAATAAATGGTTAATTGTATTGAAAAATGACATTATGATTTGGATTAGTTATAATATTATGTTAAATTTAATAGTTAGATGTTGTTGTTACTATTTACATGCACTTGTGTTGTTGTGAAGTGGTCCCTGACTTTGCATTTTTTTGTTGTGCCTTTTTTTGAACATGTTAACATATTATCAGAATGGACAAAGTTGATTTGGTGTTGCATTACGGGGGTACATGGACACATATGCCCATGTTGGCATATGTTGGGGGAGAAGCTGAGATAATTAATGACTTGGACATAGATTACCTATCTTTCACTAATATTATGAAGAAGTACACTAAAGATTTAGGAGTTGACATTAGGAGTAAACTCTATGTTATAAAACCTGGGACAACACTTAGTGATAGACATTGATATTAGAAAGTTGGCTGAGTGCGTTATTGAAACTGGAGTTAAAAAAATTCATTTTTATGTGCAGTTTGAGAGTGAAAATGAAGATAGGGGTGTTCCAAGTCTAGGATGCAACATAGGCACACAATATAGCTATGTACGAGCAAATGAGAGTGACTTCTGTAGAACAAATAAAGAGAGTCAATCATTTTATGTTGATGATGTATTGAATGATAATGACACATTTCTGAGTCATATATTGGGTGATAAAACTACCGATGTAGGCAGACATAATGTAGCACCTATAGACATTAATGCTGAGCAGGGTGATGGGGAAGGTAATAGAGCAGAAGCTAATAAAGATAATGGAGCAGAAAATGAAGAAAGGCTGGAAAGTGATAACAGTGAGGATGAGGAAGAGAGTGAGGAAGAAAGTGAGGAAGAGGAAGATGATTTGGTAGATAAAGAAGATGACATAGATATCATTATGCAGTCTAGAAAAAAAATCAGGTTTGATGTGGATGATAACAATCTACATTTTATACTAGGAATGACTTTCAGTAATGCAAATGAAGTCAGAGAAGCCATTGCTAAATATAGTGTAGCCAAAGGCAAAGACTTGAAGTTGAAACCGAATGAAAGATTCAGGATTAGAGTAAAATGCAAAGAACATGGCTGCCCTTTTATATTATTTGTGTCTAAGGATGGGAATAGAGGTGGACTAATTATGAAAACACTTCATCCTGAACATACTTGTTATAGAAGCTTTGATAATTCACGGGCTAAAACTGCTTTTTTAGTAATGTACTTCAAGGATAAGATTCAAAGGGAGATGGTTACTGATGCAAAAAAGGAATTAAGGTTGAATATGAAAACATCAAAATGTAGGAGGGCAAGAAAGATTATCAAAACAGAGCTTGAAGGAAGTTATACTAAAGAATTCAGTTACTTGGCAGCTTATGTATATACTGTGAAAAGCAGTAACCTTGGGAGTACAACTACTGTTGATATATGTCAAGAAGAATTGAGAAAAGGTAGATTGGTGTTTCGCATAATTTTCATTTGTTACAGTGTACTTAAGAGTGGTTGGAAAGCATGATGTAGGCCTCTAATTGGTTTAGATGGCAGTTTCTTAAAAGGCATTATCAAAGGCCAAGTACTTGTTGCCGTAGGGAATGATGCTATGGACCAAATATATCCTATAACATGGGCTGTAACTGATAAAGAAAATAGAGTAAACTGGAAATGGTTTCTTTAGTGGCTAGTAAAGGAGCTTGATTTAGAAGATGGAAGTAATCTCACTATAATTTTAAATATGCAAAAGGTATGCTTTCATATTAATTTTAAAACATTTCTTTATCACCTTTATTACTTAATTACTTTATTATTATATCACATTTATTCACAAACAAATATGTCATGTATATTTATATATTAGGGACTGTTAGGGGTTGTTTCGGAAGTGCTGCCTCAAGCTGAGCATAGATGGTATGCTAGACACATCTATGCTAACTGGTCAAAGAGATGGGGTGGAGGGGAGCTAAAAAAAAAATTCTGGATATGTGCATGGAGCACATACGAGGAGGAATTTGAAGATAATCTAAGACTGTTGGGGATGTTATTAAAAAGGTTGTTGAGGGTTTGATGAAATACTGTCCAAAAAACTGGTGCAGTGCCTTCTTCAGCAACAAATGTAAGTTTGATGTTATTGAAAATAATATGTATGAAACTTTTAATTCCACAATATTATAAGCAAGGTTTAAACCAACAATGAGCATGCTAGATGAGATTAGAGAGGCTGCAATGGTTAGGTTGGCAAATAATAAAATTTTAGTTGATAAATGGCCTACTGAGTAGAGTCCTGTATGCATGGAGAAATTCCAACTGAATAGATTGGATGCATTAAGTTGTAATGTGATCTTTAATGGGATTGATGGTTATGAGATAGTTGATGGAGGGGATCGCCATACTATTTTTTTTGGATAACAAGTTATGCACTTGTAGAGCATGGGATCTCACATGAATCCCATGCTCATATGCTATTCGTGCACTTGATCATGCCAAAATTAAATCTCATGCTCACATGCTATTCGTGCACTTGATCATGCCAAAATTGACCCAATAAGTCAGATTTCACATTGGTATCATAAGTCTACATATATTGCATCTTACCAATATGCTATGCAACCTATGCCTGGATATAAGTTCATAAGATGTGAGGGCTTTGAAGAGCTAGAGCCCCCACCAGTGGTCAAAATGCTTGGCAGACCAAAGACTAAAAGGGTAAAAGCATCAAATGAGCTAAGAAAGAAGCCTTCATATGGGAAGCTGACAATTAAAGGGTGTAAACAAAGATGTGGTAAGTGTAAAATAGAAGGGCATAATAGAAAGAGTTGCACAGTTCCAATGCCTTAGGTAAGGTGACTTCATTTTATATGTTGCATGATTTGTGATGTGTTCAATAATTATTTATTTATAATTCATTTTGCTGTTGTATACAACCACAAAGTACAAATATGGAGCAACCAGCAAGTACTGCATCATCTGTCAGTACAAAAATCTCTTCTCAAGTATATATTTCTTGTATACATGGTGTTGGTCACATTAATCAATTAATGATGAATCTATTTTTTATGAAATGGTAGCAAACTGCCAAAACAAATGCTTTGATGGCTACAAAAAGGAAAATGAAAGACAGAGCATCAGCAAGGAGTTCTGGACATGGCATATAATATGATGAATCAACAGTAAATTAGATTTATAATGTCAGTATATTTCGTTATATGTCAAGTTATTAAATTATGACAAAGCTTGATTGTCAATGTTTTTGAATTGGACCCTTTTTTTGTTTATATGGCTATAATTCTGATGTATAGCCTAGTCAGTCAATTGAAAGATTAGTCTCAGGCAATGGTAGTTGCACGATGCCAAATATAGATCCTGACATTAAGACCAGGTTTCCAATTCCAAATGAGAGGGATCTACGAAGATCAGCCAAAAAATCAAGGCTAAGCAGCAGTCAGGAGATAAGGGCAATTGCTTTCAAGGGAAATACATCGGAGGTGTTACTGCCCAAAGAGATGCCATTCAAGCCTCCAGGACTACAATGGCAAGGTGAATCGTCTATTACCACAAGGAAACTTCATGGTCAAGCTGAACAAATGAGAGGCCAAATTCAAAGAAGGTCAATTTCTGTTGACGGTTTAGGTAGTTCTGCTCCAAAGTAGGACTAATTTGTTTAACTGATAGTTCTCAAAGGAATTTAATTACATATTTTAAGAATCAAGTTCCTTAGGAACTACATGCCTGTGGATATAATAGGTTTTTTTTTACTTATAAATTCAGGACATGTGATTCTTTTTGACATGGACATGTAATTTTGTGATCTCTTGTAGTAAAAGTAGCAGATATATAGGTTATAATCCTATTATTTAAGACTCGTTTCTTAAAGTTTAAAATATATATGGAAGGTGATATATTGCAGCTATATATTGTGTCTTATATTTTTTAGTTGTGCTATATTTTTTAGTTGCATTTTGAAGTTGTGCTATATTTTTTAGTTGGATTTTTCAGTCTCAATTCATTGGCAGATTAGCGTTGCATATTTTCTAAACTCATATAAAGATAATTCCATATCACATTGCATTCAAATTTAACAAACATCTTAAAAAGCTGAACATCTTTTTCATTCCAACTTGGAAAACACTTTGCAATTTATAATTCCATTTATATATTTAGAACAAAAATCACCAACACCATAAAACATAAAAGCAAAAGACAAACATAAGATATTCTGATTTGCTTCCTTGCTTCATCAAGTTCTTTAACAGTTGCACTTGTGCCTTCCATCGCTACCTAATTTTGCAGCACCTCTATTCTTTTTTTCAACTTAATATTTTCCTTTAACAAAATCTTCTTCTCCACCTTTAATTCATTGATGACTTGTTTAGCCCTTTCAGACATTTCTCCATTATACCAAACAAAAAAATCATACCCATTTGGTGTCAGTCCTTCTCTATTTGCCTACAAAAATTACACACATCAAATTAGTTAACTTTCACACAAATATTCATAGATTCAAGTCATGTTTATTTTCCAAGAAAACTTACACTATAGTTGGGGCATGCATAAAACCTCCTACCAGGATTTCTATCTGTCATTGATGTCAATAACACAGAACAAGCACCACAGTAATAATGTGTTGAACCTGATTGTTATTGTCTTATTCGAGCTGAAGAAGACGATATCGACATGGAAGATGCCATCTCTGAACTACTTTGCTTATTATCTCTGATTATTTCATCTTCTTGGAAGAAAATGGTTTGCAGTTTACATCGGCGATTTGTGAGAATTTAGTGAAATTAGAAAGAGGAATTTAGGGATTTGGCATTTAAACTTTTGGGAATTTTGAGTTGCTACAACAGTCATAAAAGAAGGAATAGTTGCTTCCACATCTATTGCATAGCTAGGACCAAAGACCGACACGTCAGCTGCAACTTCAACACCTCGTAGGCCCCACTCCGTGCACGTCAGCTGGAGTTAACAGCTGTTTGATGCATTTTAACAACATGGATTAAAATGATCTAAATTTGGCAACGTGAAGGTCCAATACGGCTAAAAAAAAATAATAAGGGCCAATGTAAAATTAGGGTAAAATGTTGGGGTCCATTTTGGCCCTTTTGCCGAATATTAAATATAAAACATATCATAGTTAAATATTAAAAAAATATAAAACTCAATA
>CATIWO010446282.1:0-10308 GCA_949673435.1 Macaranga tanarius
ATTGGTATGGTCCTGAAAATGTTATCACCTAATCAATCCCATACCCACTCAATATAAAATGGGTGGATATTTTAAGATTTGCCACCTCCACCATTTTATTTGGCAAGGACAAAAAGATATACTAGAAGATGAACATTACTCGTATATTGATTTTAAAAAAGTTATTAAAACCAATCTGCTAAGATTTTAAAAAGTCGTAGCCTTTTTTTTTTTTTTTCCTTTTTATTATTCACTATAAATGTAATAAACATCTATAAATGTAATAAACATAACCTTTTATTAATTTACGTAATTCATATGCCTTAATAAGTCAAGAAGGAGAGGTTATTTCTGATGTGATCGGCACTATAAATCAGTCTTTGTATTGTTGCTACTGTAAATTTAGGCCGACTGAAGTCATATCTCTCTCTCAATACATATTCGAAATGAATAATTTGAGATGTTTAAATCTAACATCTAGAGCTCCAAACTTCATGCTTTGAGCTCGGGTCCATTTGGCCTTTATCAAGCTGAAAAATACATTACAAATAGCTACATATTCAAGTCCCAAGTTAAGAAGCATTATATTTTTCAATTTAAATAGAATATTAATTCAATTTTATTTAGGGTTTATTAAGCCTATATAGAAGCTTTATTTTATGTAACTTAGACCATTATAGATGATAAATGAAATTTAAAGAGAATTTTCTTTACAATCTTATGACTTGTCAACCTATTTTCAAATAATATATTACGTGGTATCTTCCCTTTATAATTTTTATTGCTTATTTGTTATTGATTTAAAAGGTTTAAATTTTAATAGGCACAATACATACGCCGCACCCTGAAGTTAACATTTTTTGTCATTTTGACACCTATACTTACACTTTTGTCATTTAAACACTTCAAACCTAAATCATAACTTATAAACCACTTTATACACTTTTGGCAAAACACGTGAGATGACACATTGACAAATCATCATACACATAGTGGTAAAGTGACAAATTTATGCAACTACAGAGGGGCAAAGTGACAAATTCATGCAAATACAAGTGTTTATATAATAAATTTTAAACAAATTGATGTGTTAATTTGACAAAATTGGAACTATAGGGGGCAAAGTGACAAATTAATGTAAGTACAAGTATCTGCGAATGTATTATGCCATTTTAATATAAATTTAATTCAAACATTTCCTAGAGAGCATGATTTTAAATTCATGTTAATCAAATTCGTTCAAGCAAGTTATTTAGCGAGTTCGCATTTCCAACTTCACTATGGCTTAATTATGTATGATTCTGTCTACCATTTCTCAACTTGCAAGTCCGACTGAATCTTTGAAATACAACAAAAATGTATTAGCAGTCAAGACACAATAAAAGGAATCATGTTATCGACCAGCATTTAGATTTAAAAGCTCAATTATTTTGTTAAGAATGTGTCATTTCTACACCATCCGGACGCAATGATAAAGAATGCCATAAAATATTATAACAGCTGCAGAGAGGGGGAAAAAATACATGCGTAAATGATGATTTTCACAGTTTATTTGTTGATAAATTTAGAGTTTTGATTTGCCACCTTTCGTTCCAGGAATCTGCAATGCATCATAATGGCCAAAACCATGATAGAGGACTCTAATGGGATTGTCTTTTCCATATTCTTGGCCATACTCGGCAATAGATATAAGGCCGTCAGCTTTCCGGTCGTACATGTAAACAGTGATTGGCATCCTGCAGTTATCAGAATCATGACTTTCATTAAAAAAAATGCCCCCAATGCATTCTTTAAAGAATGAACAAAATCCGAAAGAAAAGAAAATAATAAAATTCATATCGACATTCTTGTTCCTAACAATATCAGGGAATGTTAAGCGAGAGAGAGAGAAAGAGAGAGAGAGATCACAGGAGAGAGTTACTTTAGAACATGAGAAGCCATGAGTAACTCAGGCTCACCCCCCCATACATGTGGCTTCCTCATATGTGCCACATAGGTGTTAAAATCACCTTCAATAAACCTGTTAAAATAGTGGAGTAACCAAAAACAAAATTAATATTCCTGTAAATAAATATCTTGTGCCACGAGAAACTAACATGAATTCTTCATATTATACATGTTGTATAAAATTCTACATATTTCAGGTATGACCTCTGCTTGAAAAAATTGGATTTTATGAAATCAATATTCCGATTTGTTTCCATGTCTGTTTAACAAGTTATGTGTGTTATAACATATCTTCGTTCAGGCCAACACCATTAATGCTCAAGGTAGGCACACATAATGGTTTTGAAAGGAGTCAAAATGTAACAAGAGTACACTTCAAATTTCTTACCACTCTGTCTCTTCCCTCCTCTTGATAAACTCATCAGCAACCTGGCAAATTTAACAAACCAAAATAAATCAGAGGCCCTTGTGATGTAAACCATAATTCAAATGAGGCACATTAATGAAAATCATTAAGCAACCATTTGCAATAACATTTAGGTTAATCTTGGTTTGTTTGAAGTCATCATTTTAGTATTCAAAAATTCTATCCGAAGCAAACATTCTGTAAAAAGGGGTGGTGGGATAAAGAAAATCTGAGAGAGAAAAGACCAAAATGATACAGTAAAAACAAAAAAGAAAAGCAGACTCAGAAAAAGGCATTAGAAAGCAAAGGCAAATCAAAAGACTGCACCAAGACAGAAACCAAAATTCAGGCTCAAAATTATGAGAAAGCAGGAGAAACATACTCTAGCTCGCAAGTCATCTGCTAATTCTCTCTGAAATCTTTCACTTGGAGCTGGCTTCCCAGCACGTAAACAAGCTCCATGAGCCACAGAGCGGAACATACACCTTCCATCTCCAGGTATTCCTGCACAGCATAGCAGCTGACATTTCAAGACACTAGTAATGGTCTTGCAAGACTAGAAACCAGCAATAGATTAATGTACCATTGACTAACTGTATATAGTCAGGACAACAAGTCAGTGCTCACCAGTAATAGAGTAGTCTGTATAAACTTTCTTCCCATGTGAAAATTTAACATATGGTAAATCAGAATCATCCTCTTCATCCTTCTTCTTTGCAACTGCTTCAGCATGAGTTGGCTCAGAACTTGAATAACAAACCAATAGGCCAAAAATTAAGCCAGTCGAGGCACATTGTTGTGACCAAGACATAGATCCCACATTGCCCTTTATTTTGGAGAGCATTCCTCGTTTTGACAGTGAAAGCTTCATGTTCAGATTTTGATATGCCAATGAAATATTTAAGTGCCTCTTCAAAGAACTTCTATAGTTAAATAAGCTTTTGACTGTAACTGATTGGCAACTGCCACTCCGCTCGGAAGAACTAGACCTAAAACAGTTTCTACGCAATGTGTGAACATTCATAAAAGATGGACCAGAGAATTTTTTTGAGATGGACAATCGAGTATAATTTTCGCCAGAATGTGCGGGGTTCAAACAGAAACAACATGAAGTAGATTGTCCTTTGGATACCATATTCAAAATAGTGCTTCCCGTATATTGAACACGGCCATTGAGGTAGACAACATTTCTTGCACGTGTGCTGATAGGAGAGCAAACTATCATGCTGGCATAACCTAAGGCAGAATTACATTGTCAGACGTTAAGTGTCTTATTAATCATACCTACATACCTAACTCATTAAAAATCAAGTTGAGGCTAACCATATGAGGAGCTGGTAAGACATATATTTGCTTAAGTAATCAAAATGCATGAATAAAGCTTAGAAAAATATTTCCCTTCCTATCGAAATATAAATTCATGGGGGTGTTAACTTATGCAAATTAAACATTCGACCTTTGCAGTTCACATCTCTTTACGTCCATACGTAAAACATTTCCTTCCTAATGAAAACATATAATGAAATTGCATTAATCTATCTAGTAACAGAGCTACATGCTCAAATTTTCTGTTCATAAAAGGAACAAAAATTACTAGGTCATTCCTTCTTAAGGAACTGCTGCAGTCGAGCTTTCAGTATAAAAGAATCTTATTATATGATTTACATTATATTTCCATTTCTCAAATCCAATCAAATAATTCCTAGAGAAGATTCTTCTTCATTTGACTCACATTAGTTTTGGTGGAAATACATGTAATAATTACTATTCAGTATAGTCTCTAAAACCCCCCCAATAGGCTATATCGAACATCTCAAAAAAAGGAAACTGTAAAGGGAGCTTTAGGTAACAACCAGTTATGCTAATAGGTTAAACTCCACAGAGTTTGGTCTGACTGCGGTTTTGGGTTTGAACAATGCTCCATTTTTTTGGACTCAAATAAATTTTTTTTTTTTAATAAAATGCATGGAGCTCTAATTCATTTAAGGTTTGATGTCAACCCAAACAACACACGCACAAATGCCACGCAAAGCTAAAAAGATGTCACAAGATAAGTCTAAAACAAGCATGCAACATCATGTTAACCTCAAGTTCAGCCTTGGACAGTTTCATACACTAGAAATTAGAACTGTAGTTAACATCATTAACATTGCAATCAAGAATATGTCATAAATTCAATGCACAAGGTAATCAGTCAAACATCAAGTTGTAAACTCACCATCACCATATCATTCCTTAAATTTGTTTAGTGGAAGCACAAAGTAGAAATAAACTTTCAGAATTAAAAAACAATCATACATTTGTTTAGCGGCATGGAACTGCCACTAACATTCCTTAAATTGAAAAAACCATTACTTTTTTTAGTGATTCGTACTAGAATAACTGCAAATGCTATAACTGTAACGAAAGATCTTAGAGACATCATCTAAATAGTCTAAACAAAACTCATAGCGTTCTCTCATATCATATCACCGACACTTTAAAGTTTTAGCATTTATATCTCCATGATCTTGAATAGAATTGATCATGCCTTCTGAGGATTCAAGAAATTCACAAGCTCTGATAATTCAAATTGAAATCTTTGGTTAAAACAAGCACACTCTCATTTAAGCACTGAAGTTTCTTACTTTAAGAACACTAGCAACCAAGATCACAATTGATAGCAGAAAATGGGAAATACTTCCCTAGAAAAACTCATCAATTTTCTCAGTAAATCAAAGATACAGCGATTAAAAAGACACTAACTTTAAAGTCTTTAAGAAATGCATACACTAATACAATTCTTTTGCTCAAACTACAAATTCTAATATAACAACATTACATTACCATCACTAAAATCATGTGCACAGTAACATTTTTTACAGGTGACTAAAATTGCATAAAATGCAGGCGACCCAGAATTCAGTTAGTAAAGATAAAGAAGAAACCTCGAGAATTGATACAAACTCAGCAAACAGTAGCAGCAGCAGCAGCAAGGAGAAACATTTTTTTTTTTTAATGAATTGGGTATTGATTAAAATGACAAACAAGAGAAACCCAGAAAGGGAAACACATGAAATCAAGAAACAAAAGAGTGCAATGAGCAGATTCTTGAAGAAAAAAGGAAAAAACAGGAGAGTTATGTAAGAAAAGAATTATACCTGCTTTTGATCCCCAATAAAAGCTACAGCATCAAAGCAACGGATAAAAAGATTCAGTATTTATGATTTTGGTTTAAATTGTTGCATAAGCATTTAATTTTTTCTCTTTGTATTTTGATCTAAGCAGCAGCTTGCTGCTCACTGTCGAGCCGGTGATGAACCGTCACCGTTGGGGATCATTCTCGAATACCAACTAACCGTTTATTCGGGGTCTTGATAATGCACCTAAACGACAGCGTACGAAGTGTTTTTTTTTTTTTTTTTTTTTTTCTTAATAGATCTTCAACCTTTTCAACGTGACAGTTTTTCAGTTTACACTTAAACTTTCAACTTATAAATAGACTATCTTAATATATTAATTTCTTAAAATTATTATTTATAAATATTTTTTATTTAATTTAAATGTTTAAATAATTTTATAAAACTATTTTAACATTTTAAAAAATATTTAAACTCTTTAAATAATATTGAAAATATTAATAAATTTAAATGTTTGAATAATTTTTTTATAAAAAATAAATTGATAAAATATGTCGAATATATATATATATATAAAATGATTATGTAATTTGTTAACTGGAATTTAAAGAACGAAGAGGAAGATGATGTGTTTAGGTAATATTTTTTTTTTACAACTAGGAATTGTATTATGTAGAAACCCACATAAATATAAATAGAAGTGCTATTGGAAAATTAGACACAGAATTTATTATAAAGTGGGTAAACTATCTACTAACTAGAAATCACTAAAACTAATTTTTAAAAGGAATAACAACATTGTTAATGATATAAATTATAGAGTAGAAATTTTTACACTCCACTAATTTATTTATGTATTCCTCTTTGAATTTGTTTGGATTTAAAATTATATAATTATCCTTTAGTTAATATGTTTATCTTTCATTAATTACAATTCCCAAACTACCATTTTTTTTTAACTTGTAGGCTAATTTATTATTTAAACTTAAAAGAATTGAGCCACATGTACTTATATTAATAATTGATTTTTCTCAATTTTAATTATGGTTAGCTAAATAAGAAAAGAAAAATCATTCTCATTTGATGTTGTTATTTCAAGAATGTCTAATGTATTTTATGGAGGCATAATGTAAAAAAATTCAAGTTATTGATGATTGAATATGTTTAAAGTTTGGAATTTTTATATTAGTATTATTTTTAGATGTTAGTCTATACTATTTTTAAAGATATAAGAAAGAAATATTATTTTTTTGTGCTAGACATTTAATTAAAATATTTTTATATAATGAGCTATTATTGAATTTTTATATTAAATAAGCATTTCAATTGTAATGGTTCAGGTGCTTCGGGCTCTAAAGATGATACCAAAGGCCAAAGCTATTAATAAAACAAAAGAAACAATTGGATTCTTTGAAGTTTGATGAGAAAATGAAAATTAAAATTTAAAACTTTTTAGGGATTGGTTCTAAATTTTCATTTACATATCCGATATGGTATCAATGTGCTCTCTTCCTTGATCCTTGAGGATGATTGAAAAGAACAAATAAAAATATAGTAATTTTATAAAATAGTTGAAAAAATACGTAAAAAGCATGTCATGGTCTAATATGTCTTTAAGGAGAAAAATATAAAAAAAATTATATGTGCACATGATAATGAAAAAATAACTCTTCATAATAAATAAATAAAAATATATATTTTTAATAATTGATGTAAGTTTTATAATAATTTAAAAAAGTTAAATAGTGCTTAGAAATCAGTTATTATGCTAAACTTTTCTAACACAAAAAAAAAAAAAAACAAATGTAATATATTAGTTTTAGATTTTTAAACATTAAACAATGAATTTGGATGAAAAATTAAGAAAGATAGTTTAGGAATTGTGATTAATAAAAGAATAAATATTTTAACTAAATGATAATTATATAATTTATAATTTAAAAATATTAAAAAAAAAATGAGTGCAAAAATAAACTAGTGGAGTGCAAAAATTTCCACTTTAAATTATATTTTTTTTTTCAATTAAGACCTATAAGAAAATTTTTTTACAATCAAGTTTTATAAGTTTTAAAAAGACTTTTTGTCACACCTTATCCTCTAATTAATCACTAATATTCAATTATCTACAGTAACCATAGTTATTAAATTCTTAACACACTTAATGAGCTTTTAAGGTTATATACAAACACTTAATGATATAAATAAAACATGTACAAATTTAAAACTTTTCATTCTTATATCGATACTCTGGCTTATAAACTCATATGAGCCTCGATATTTTTCTTAGAATTTCTATATCCATTCATCAATATTAATCATATACATCCATTTACAATTGATATATCAATCCATCATCATTTATCATAACATCATAATATACCAAGATCAAACATATATAAATATGTCATAAGCACCGTAGTGCTAACTATCCATCCACATAATATATATATATACATCACCCAATATATACAATCAGAGTACTAGATGCTAATACAAATAATACAATGTACATTATCATTTGCCCTAGCATCTAACCCTTAACATAAGCCTCGGATCTCAGTCCGGCACAAGATGGCGGTGGAGGTAAAGGTAGTAATAGCAGCACAAGTTCAGGCCTAACCCTCAACAAAACACTAGCCCACTAGCTCAAGGATAGCTCTGATGACATGCTCAAATGGGTGCAGATATAGCTGCAAGCAAAAAGCCCAAAATCCGATGCATCCACAAGACTGCATTACACCCATGTGAGGGAGACCTTGACATCCAGGATGGTGGCATAAGTGACGCAGAAGATAGAGTAGACGCTATCCTCATGCTCCTCCCACACGGATGAGACTCGTGCATCAGCTCCAATCAACAGAACAGTAACCTTAAATACTAACTCCACATCAGCGTCGTGACACACGACATACCGCACTGAAGTCTCTGCGGGTGTAACTTCATATACCATCGAAGCCCACTGAACCGTCATAAGTGCTAGGCTAACTCTAAGCTGTGAAAAATATTTTAAAAACGGTGATGAGTAATTTTAAAAGAAATTACCCAGTGAGTAAATAGTATAGCTTTTAAAGCAAGACTATTTATTCAAAATATACCAAACCTCAAATTACAATAATCATTTGAAATCTTAATTTATAAACCCTTTTATAATAAATCGTCGTTGTACAAAATAGTGGACAAGACATTTTCATTTCACGAGGATAATCAAGTACTTTTAATTTTAATAAATCCAATCGATCAAGGATATAATTTTCTCATTTTCCGAAATAAAGCTCAAAACATTTCAAATCATCAAATGAATACTTGATTTCTTTTAAAAGTTATCCAATAAAGATCATCCCAAAATTATAGTCTAAAATGCTTACTTTAATAAACACAAAATCCATAATAGTTGAAATTCCAAAGCTAAGTAAGCTTTATTCCCCTGACATTTCTAATAGCGATTCTCGCAATATTTGGTTATCACAACGGTTTTCATCCTTTGATTAGGTTACACCTCAATCATTATTAAGGTTAAGAGTTTGATCATTACAATTGTAGCATTATTATCGATTACATTATCTCAATTGATAATTCAGATCATTACCTCACCATAGGTAATTCTCAACCCTTTCCCCGAAGGAAATAACAATATACAACATCTCTCATCCTCGCATATCATTTTAACTTTCTTTCCATGGCTCACACTAGCCAAATCACATATTCATTCTAATATCATCGTATGCATACATATAAACCATAAGGATTCGCCCCAAATGCACCTCTGAATTCCTGCACTGTCCCAAAGACAGTTATCAATCGAGTGGCTAGCTCATCATTCCCAACTCATCTCATATACATATACATATATACTCTCATATATAATTACATTTCATTATCCATTATTCACAAAGATTTAGTCTCTTTATTTAAGACTTTCAAACATTAGGTCGATTCCTTGTTATAAGTTATTTTTCAACATTTCTATATTCCAGTACATTATTCTATTGTTAGATTCATGGTACCACTCAAAAAGTTGAAGTTTTCATCAAAAGGGGTCGCGAAACAGACCCGGTATCGCCCGTCTGAGTCACAGAGGCATGTGATAGTGTGCAGAGGCGCATGCCTCTTCCCTAGAGGCACACACCTCTGTATAGAGGTGCATGCCTCTGCTACAGGGGTGCCAGCCTCTATAAAAGGGTGCCTACCTCTTCCGGAACACATGCACGCCTGTTCGATTAGGCGTCCGCCTCTGTACCACTGAGAACTCGATCTCAGATGCAAAAAATGCATAAAAATGGTTAAAAATTCAAAATTTTCAACACCGGAACACTGAACATCACACATACAACTTCAATACTTAGATAAACTCACTCAGAACCATATAAGCACATCTAGATCTTACAAAACATTCAAACCATAGCATTTTTATACAAAATTAGCTCAAAAATCAACTTAAACCAAAGACCATAAAAACACAAATCCACTCACCAATTTCTCCAGCTGATTTCGTCAATTTTTTGCTTGATTCGGTTCTAGGGTTTTCAGAGCATAATTCTTCCATTTTCTCCTCATTTTCTTCTCTTCCTTTTTTTTTTTTCCTTTTTGCTTTCTGCCATTCTCTCATTCTTCCTCCTTCTTTTCTTCTTCCATCACCATACTTCTTACTGTTCATCCCCAACAACTCCAAATATTACCTCTTTGGTCCTTCTTCTCTTCTTTCTTTCCTTTCCAATTCAATCACTTCCATTTGTTACACTTTGGTCATTTCTTTCTTTACAATTTCATCCTTTACATTCCATTCAATATAATAAAACTTCATTCCTAATATTTATTCCTTAAAATAATATTAATTCAATTGATAAAATAATAGATCTC
>CATIWO010446286.1:0-13788 GCA_949673435.1 Macaranga tanarius
ATATGTAAATTATATGTACATTGTATAACTAATACTTTAATATATATATATAAAGTATCTTCTCATTTACGAAAAATTTTATTATTCATGTTTTATTTCATTAATCTGGACACGTGTATGTGGTACCTGGAGGGTGCTACAAGTGCTATGTGCAGTCTTCTTTTAAAAAAAATTATTATACATCTAACTATCCAATGGTTTTACTTATTTTCATGTATGTTTGTTATGTTGAGTAATGAAGGTGCATGGCATAAATCTATATGTATCCATACTATTATGAATTATATTCTTTGCACACATGTATGATTTGGTTTGAGGCCACGTGTTGCAGGTCTCACATTAAAAACTCTATTAAATCATGGAAGGCGATTTTGTGGCTGCGCTCGCTTCAATAGAACTGAAAAATGTAATTTTTTTAAGTGGTTTGATCCTCCTACTACCATGTAGCTTAATGATGCCACTCTTCATTTGCTTGACAGAGTTGATTCTTGTGAGGATGAAATTATAAGTAGTCGAGTAAGAGAGATTGAACTTGCACTTGAATTAATGAAATATAAAGAGATAATTACAAGTTTAGAGCAAGAATTACTGAGATCGAATAAAGAAAATAGGTTGCTATAGGTGGAAGTAAGAAAATATCGTGATTTACTCATTGATTTATAACCTTATAGGTGGGTGAATTTTTTTTTTATAGGATTGCTATTTTTATTATGTTTCCTTGTTGTTTATTCCTTGTTTGTTGATAGTAGCCTACAGAGGACAGTGGGTGGGCACTTATTTTTGCCAAGAATGTAAGGGACGAAGATGAAAAATTTTGTAAAGCTTGTATTGTGAAGGAAGTGTTTGATGTAATGCCTATTAGAAATTTCTATCAATGAAGTATTTGATGTAGTTTACATAATCAATTATTTGCTTATTGCCTTTATTCAAGTGTTGCATTTGAAATTTCAACAATGTTTTGTGAACACAAATCAATTGATTGTAGGAAAAATACACATTACTGATCAAAATTAACCAAAAAATAACAAATGTATAACATAAAATTAGTTTCAGTACTATAAAAACAGTGCCAAAAGAAGGGATTTCATAAACATAATGAACTTTTAATTAACATAATAATGTCAAATTGCCAATGCATTTTGTGCAGGATGTCTATACAAAATAAGAGTGCAATACCTTCTATTTTGGAGGTTGCACATAAGACAAATTATAGTCCTAAAAATATCATTCCAAAAAGATTGTGCTCCAGATTTTGCATAAATAGCAATCTTAATAAAAAAAATTAGCATCATAATAGCCAATTACAATTTCCACATAAAATTTTAATAACTTCTTTCATGTTATTAAAGCTTTCCCTTTGCCTTTCCTTGAGCTGACATCTGAGATGATAGTTGAGCCTTCCCTTGATTAGCCTTCTGATTCTTTTGCGTGATAAATGATTGTAATTTAATAGCCTTTTTCATGTTGGTGTAACTTGAAGGTAGTACTTGGGCTGTCAATATTGATGGAAGTTAGATGGTAGCCTTATCCCTTACTTTAGTTGCACTTGATAAGGTACTTCTTCTGATAGTTGAATTTACTCCTGCAAATGCTTGACCTGCTGGTTCGACAGATAAAGGTCTAGGTGGTTCGAAGGACATATTATGTAAAGCTGTGATAGTTGGCTGCGATAGACTCATTCGTGGAGTTTGTGGAACCTAAACAATAATTGTAGAGAAATTAGTTATAAACTTCAAAATCAACCTTCAACAGATGCTTAAATTTTGAAGTAAACCTGAGCATTCGCTGAATATGTAGGTTAGGATGCACTTGTAACTCCAGCACTTGTACCTCCACAGTTCTAATTATACAAGTCATCAAATATAAGCATACTAATTAGGCATATTCATAAACAATATCATACTCACATGTTAGTTATTCCCCATAAACCTGTGCATTCATAGAAGATGGTGGTTTTGATGCAGCTGGACTTTGTGATTCACTTATACTTCCAACATTCTAATTTCAGGACATCAAAAACTATTATATTGATAAAGTAAAGTCAAAACCAAAATATATCATATGTATAATTATAGAAAACAAACCTGAGCATGAATAGATGATGTTGTTCTGACTTGCTTACCTCTTTTAGGATTTGATGAATCCTATGAACATCAAGGAGATAATTAATCAGATATAGTTATTGTCAACAACATAATCAAAGGATTCATTAAAGATAATTAATCAGATATAGTTACCATGTTTCCTTATTGCTGTCTTTTAAGCCTCATTCTTTTTACCAGTTTCCCCTGTAATTGTTGCCTTATAACCTCTAATATTATGGCTTTTTTTTCCACAGTTCCCACAAACCACAAAACCTCCAGCTCTAGAGACTCTGAATGGATTAACTGGTTCATCTTTAGATCTAATCCTTTTCTTTTTAGGTCTTCCTGCAGGCTTTTGAGATATATTGGGATAAATATCAACATAGTTAGTATGCTCCCATTCCTCCATACTTGGCACATGATTGATGACATATTTATAAACAGCCAAATAAGTGTCCTTTAAGAAATATTTATCCACATAAGCTTCAGGTAGTTCCCTATTTGCAAAAATGGCTGAAATGGCATGGTTGTATGGTATTCCAGTGATATCTTACACTCTATAAGTGCAGGTCCTTTCTGTTAAGTTCACAGCTGCTTGAGTACTAAAATAGTCAACTTTATACTTATGTTGACCTGCTGGTGTACAAAAATAATTTTTGCTCTTAAACTTCAATTTCTCTAACTGATCTTGCACAGCAGGACATATATCACCTTTGTACCTCATCATACCTGTGTACTTCACATAGGACCTTTTCATCAACTGTTTTCGTATCCATTCCAACATACTCAATATAGGCATATCTCTTGCTTCTTTGATGTAAGAATTAAAAAACTCGCTTATGTTATTCTGAATAGCATCACATTTAATATGTGGAGAATAGAAACACCTGGCCCATGTTTTTGGATTCTTCCTTATAACCTAGTCATATGCCTTAGGATCCGCTTCTTTTAGCTTTTACATCAAACCTTCAAATGTTTTAATAGTAGTTGCACCAGCAGCAGACCAAATCAACTGCTTATCCACTTTACTGAACTGCAGCTTGAAATTTTCATACATGTGTTTAATGCAATACCTATGTTCAACATTAGACATTTTCTCTTTAAAAGCTTCAATAAGTCCCTAAATTGTTAAGATAAATATCATTATTCAGTATAATATTATGAGAACAACACCATAATCAAAATTAATTAGAAATTTGTAATACACAAATACTTACTTTTTGTTTATCCGACATGAACACCTAACCAGTTTCAGAAGGGTGGCCAAAGTCTTCAAATAAGATACCCAAAAACCATATCCATGAATCTTTACATTCAATATCCACCACAGCATATGCTAATAAGAACATATTCTCATTACCATCCCTTGCTATTGCACACAGTAGTTATCCACCCATTGAAGTCTTTAAAAAACACCCATTTAACCCAATAATGGGCCTTAAACTAGAAAAGTAACCTTGCTTTTGCACAGCCAATCTAACATACATGTAATAGAATATAAGTATCTCCTTTGGCATTTGAGTAGGATAAACACCAGCTTCATTCTAATCAATAAATCTATTATGCACCATATTTAGCTCATAGGTTACCTCAATTTTTATCTTCACCCAACTTCTAGGATTTGTGACTTTTATAGTGTCTGCATAGTTCCATAATCTTCTATATTGCTCTTTCAAATCACCCTCAAATTTTTTCTTTGCTTTTTATTTTGCTCTATAGCATTTATAGACAGTAATTTCTGCCCCCAACTGTCTTTGCAAACTTTTTCTCATTGTATTAACCTTCTAATCAGGATTTTCCCTTAACTCTTCCATGTACTTATTTGCCAAGCAAGTTGAATTGATACGTGGATTCTCAAATTCTCTTAAATAGTTATGAACTAATTTGATGGTTTTGATTTGGAAGACATTTGATTCTTTTAGCTTTGATGCATGAATCCTGAAACCATATTTTTTGCCACAAATAACCGTGATTCTTTGCACATTATTCTTTTTCAACTCATACTTGTATCCTTTCTTAATAGCCCATTATTTTAAGGCTCTCCTAAAAATAAACATGTTAGAAAACTTTATTCCTCTACATAATTATGGATCAGTCATACCTGTCAGCTCATTGAATTCAGAGAACACCTTATTTCCTTCTTCATCCGAGCCTCTTAAACTATGCAGTTCATCAGAATCCACTGGTGGTTCATTGAACTCAACATAATCTTTTTCATTAAGATCAGTAGGCTGATTAGTTTTATGCTCAGCTGTAAGTTCATTTAGAAGTACACTACCACCTTCATCAGGACCTGAATCACTTCTTGGAGGTACACTTCCACCTTCATCATTTACACCTGTTGTTGCATGCATAAATATATCATTATCATTGCCTTTTAGATCATCATATATGCAACTCACTTTACTACATCCAGATTCATACTCACTGTCACTCCCATAAGTTTCCTCACTTAGGTGATAATCACTATCACATGAATCATTGTCCCATGAATAACTAAAAAAATCATATTTCTTCATCATGTCACCTTCATTTGCATGTTCTTCTTCATTGGCAGGTGGCTTCTCAAGTGTTGATTATCTCTTAGAGGTAACAGGATGCTCAGATGCAAGTAGATCTCCAAATGAACTTGCACTCTCTGTTGTTGCTTGGTCATCAAGTGAAACCTCATCATTATATGAATCCTCATCTGCATTATCATGTGAATCCTCATCTGCATTATCGTGTGAATCCTCATCTGCATCATCTGGCATATACATATAAAAGTCATTATCTTCCTCTTGCTCCATTTTAGAGCCATTTTCTTGCTCTACTTTAGAGCCATCTCCTTCTTCCATTTCAGGGCCATCTTCTTACTCCATTTCAGACCCATCTTCTGCCTCCATTTCAAGGCCATCTCCTTCCCCCATTTCACCACTGTTGAACAGAGGTGCTCCCACATTCAATGGATCATGATTTTCAATGAAGTATAACTCTATGTCTGGATACCCCTTATTGTAGTCCAATATATGCAGTAATTCCTTATCATCCAAAATCTCCTCCAAAGCTTCATTACTAGTAATGCCTTACAATCTACACCATATACGACACATTTTTTTATACCCCCATTCTTTACAGTACCACTGTAACTCATAGAAAGAAAGCATATCTACATCAAAATTTTCCACTTATTCCACACTCCTACTAGCATACACCATCTCAGGATTCTCTTCCTAATGACCTTCATAGTGCATCACCAAGTTAACAGTCTTCATATTCTGAATAAAAAGATATTTATCACAACTTCTTAATTTGGTAGAAACCAACTACAATTCCAATTTGTAATTAAACACATGTACATAATAAAACATTAACAAAAACTATTAAACAAATATGCAAAACCACTTAACCTATACCCGTTTACCCATAAAACCCTTAAACCCTAAAACCATTAAACCTCAATTTTTCAATATATGAAAAAGGACTAGTTGGAGATACTATTTACATACCTTGTGCCTTACGTAATGAGGTGCCCCCTTTTAAGCCTTTGCACAAAGAGTACCCAATAACAACTTCAGAGATGTAGAGAAACCAACAATCTTCAATACTCCAAATTCAAACTCCAATTCCAAGAACACAAATCTCAATTCAATTTTTACTCATTAACTCCAGATTTCAGGATTTTTTTGGCTCCACATTTTCTTTACATTCAAAAATCTTTGATGCATTCTTTTTTGAAACTGATTTTAGTGTTTTAGCGTTATTCATATGCATTAAAACGACATCATTTTTTTCCTAGGGTCGAAGTCCACGTGTGCAGCCACACATGTGAGCCATCTGTCAAGCCTTGTATAGGTATGTTACCACATCATCAAATTTAAACGGTGTTACTGCGTTTGACTGTTATTTGCTAACGATCTTATTCACAGGGTACTAAAATGTCATGAAAAATACCACAGGATCTGAAGTGATAATACCTTAAACCACATGGTACTTTACTGTAATTATCCATAATTAATAAAGGTAAATAAGGAGAAATATATGAAAATAAAAAAATTAAGTTTTAATGTATTTTTAAGAGTTGCGTAAATGAAATTTCTTTTTAATTATTCAAAAAATCTTAAAATATTTTTAGCAAGTTTTATAAAATTTATTTTTATTTAACAAATATTTATTAGAGTAAAATATCATGGTACACTGATTTTGACCAAAAAATTTCAAAATTACGTTGAGTAATTATTTTTTTAATAGTAACCTACACGTGTTTTATATAATATAATTTATTTTTTTTTCATTTTTACGTTGTTCTTCTTTCTATTATTGCATTCTCTTTCTCACTTCTCCTAAACCCAATGCTAACCATAACAAGTTTTGTAAAATTAACCCTACTAATAATAGATTCATGTGCGCAAACTTATAGATTTTTCAATTAGATTTTTATCTCAAAAAAAATCCTCTTCACCATGATTTTCATATTCTTCTTATAAAACTCTACCTCTCCATTTTTTTTTTTGTCTACTGGTTTATATGGTAAAAAGAAAATATTATTCTCTTGTCCACCATTTAAAGTTGGAAATTCACTATTTAATAAAATCATCAAGAATATAATGGATTTGTGTCAAATTTTCTTCTTTTTAGTTCATGATATTTGAGTGATTATTGGATTCTATTTTTTTCTCTTTTTGTTTCTGAATTTGTATTTCTGGTGCTATGAGTGTTAATAGGTTTTTATCAATTCATAGATTATTGTTAATTTAGTGAGTGCGAATGTTTAATGTCATTTGTTGTTTTTTATTATTGATGAAGAGTTATTATTGGGTTGTTATTTTTCAATTGTTAAAGGTTTGTTGTGAGGTTGTTTTAATGTTATTTGTTATTTTTTAGTTGCTGTAAAGTTGTTGTCAGGTTTTGTTGGGTTGTTATTACAGTTTTATGGTTGTTTTTTTTTATTTTTGTGAGGTTGTTTTGTAGTTGTTTGTTATTTTTCAGTTGTTAAAGGGTTTTTTTTAGGTTGCTTTTGCTATTTTCTGGTTCTTGAAGGATTGTTGTGAGGTTGTGTATCTTTTTTTTTTTTTTTTTTTTTTCTGAAGGGTTATTGTTAAGTTGTTGTTATTTTATAGTTGTTTTCTAGTTTTTGTGAGATTATTTTTTTGGGTTGATATTATTATTTTTTGATTGTTGAATGGTTATTATGAGTTTGTTTTGATATTGTTTTTTCATATATATATATATCTATGGTTTTTGTGAGGTTGTTGTTGTATGGTTTATAGTTGTTGGTGGTTTTAAACTTGTTATCAGATTATTGTTTGTACATAATAAAACAACTATATTTTTGAAAAATTATTGTCAATACTATGTTTTTTTTTAAAAAAAATCAACCATATTTTTTAAAAAAATCCTAAGTGTTTTGATTATATTTATAAATTTTCCATTTATTAATCATGTTGATCCATTTTAAAATTTTTTATTTAATAAAATAATAAAAATTCACCATAAAAATAAGATCAATTATCATATTTAGTGTAAAATGTTATTGTATTAATTTTTATTTAAAAACTTATTGTTTAAAATAATATATTATGTTTAAATTCACATTTTTAACTATAACAATATTATTATTTTGAGTGTTATTTTGTAAAGGGAAATTATATGGTCTAGTTAATAATATAATATTATATATTATTGATTTTTTTTTAATTTAAGGCTAAATATATAATAAAAGTAAATTTAAAAAAACAAAAAAACACACGCACACATACACAACGCTGCCTCCTCATCGGTGTTCCATCTCCACTCGCCGCCTTGCCACCTTTAGCTTCGCCTTCGCCTCCGCCTCAGTCTATCATCTGTTAGTGCCTCCGTGGAATCTTTGGATTCTGCCAATCAAAGTTTCTTTTACATGGAAGCTCTAATCTATAAATCATAACAGAAACTTGAGTTAATTGCATTCTAATGTTTGATTTAATTTTTGACAGTTGAATTGTGTAAGATAATTATCAGCAAATATGAAATTGGATGTGGACGTCTTAAGATACCTCTCCAAAGATGATTTTAGGGTTCTCACTGCTGTTGAGATGGGAATGAGAAATGTATGTTTCTCTCTTTATCTCTCAGTTGTTATTTATTTATATTTGAGTATGTTTTGATGATTGATTCTTGTTTCCTTTTGTCAACAAACAGCATGAAATTGTTCCTTCTGAGCTCATTGACCGCATAGCTTCTCTCAAGTATTTTCTTTACAATGCTGCTAACTTAGTAATCAACATGCTTTGGAATTAAATGTTTTTAGTTTTTAAATGATGATTTCATGAACTGTAATGGGTATTTATTTATTTTGTTGGAAATAACGTAATTATTTGCAATTATGATAGACATGGAGGTACCTACAAGGTCTTAAAGAACTTGCTTAAGCATAAGCTGCTCCACCATGATTCCTCCAAATGTGTGTAATACTTGCTCATTTGATTATCTAATATGTCTTATGATTTGTGTTTGCTAATTTATTTAGTTATCTTTCTTAAATGAATTCAGATGATGGGTTTCGCCTCACCTACCTTGGCTATGATTTCCTTGCGATTAAAACGATGGTCAATCGTGGTGTTTTTGCAGCGGTTGGCCGTCAAATAGGAGTGGGAAAAGAGTCAGGTATGTGTTTATAATGAATGTGATATGATTCGCTTTTTCTAGGTGTTATTTGTATATCTTTAGTTTGTTTCTTTTCTATTGTTTTTATATGGAATGGACATTTTACGCTTTTCATTTTGTTTGAAGATATATTTGAGGTTGCTACAGAGGATGGTACAGTATTGGCAATGAAGTTGCACAGACTTGGAAGAGTTTCTTTCAGGGCTGTCAAATCTAAGCGTGATTACTTAAGACATCGCAGCAGTTATAATTGGCTCTACTTGTCCCGACTTGCTGCACTTAAAGAATTTTCGTTTATGAAGGTTCTGCTGGTGTTCTTGGTCTTTAGATTACTTGCTTTACTGTGATGTGATTATTTTATTTGGTGCTTACTTGATGCTCATGCTTGCTGGTGCAGGCTCTGGAAGAACACGGTTTTCCCGTTCCAAAAGCGGTGGACTGTAATAGACATTGTGTGGTTATGTCACTTGTCCAAGGTTACCCACTGTAAGTGGAATTCCACCATTTATCCGTGTTCATTGTGTTGGTTTGCATTTCTCAGTTTTGAATTTGTTCTATGCACACACGTCCATATTCTCTGCTGTCATGATGTGGCTATAGTTATTCTTAACTTCTGCTTATTAGTTCTAAAATTTTCATATTTTTACTTTAATGGTTATTGTCAGATGTAAGTTGTTGACAACTTGATATACAATATAACTACTGGTGGTTATTATTCAAAAAGATGATGACTGTACTACAATATATTGAAAGTATTCCTTGAATACATGGTTCTTTACCATATTGAGAAGCTTACAAGAAGTCTTTTACAGGAAGATGGAAAGTTAAACTCTTGAATGAAATTTATGTACTGTGATAAGTGATGTTCCTTTCAATCTTCTTTTATGTCCTCTGGTCTTCCTTCTGGATAAGTTGACTATATTTTTGGTTTGTCCTGCTATCTAATTGAAGATTTCTTACTTTCATGAGCAATAAATATATAAGTTGTTTTTATGCAATCAGAGTGCAGGTGAAACAATTGCAAAACCCAGAAACAGTTTTTGAAACAATACTTGGTCTTATTGTTCGTCTGGCAGAACATGGTCTCATTCACTGTGATTTCAATGAATTTAACATTATGGTATGTTCTTGAGCCCCTTCATATGCCACACAAACTGCAGCTCTGAAGTTTCTTTAATCATTTCTATGACATGTTTATGCTTTGTGCACCTTTTTGTCCATATATGTTTTTCATTCAGGGTTCAATACTTTCATGTCATTTAGGTTTACTAAAGCATTCACTGAATATGTTCACTGTTTGCGCAATTCAATAGCTAAAATCATAAAATCCTCGAATTCAGCTAACTCATAATCATTATTTGTCTTTTTGAATCAATCACTGTTCTTTGTAGATTGATGATGATGAGAAGGTTACCATGATTGATTTTCCCCAGATGGTATCTGTATCACATCGAAATGCTCAAATGTAAGCCATGGTCTTTTCCAATGCTTGTTAGATCTTAGTAACTCTTATTTTATTTCCTATAGTTTTAACCTACAGGTCTCTACTGATATGTTTTCTTTCTTTCTTATTTGTTCACATTTCTCAGGTACTTTGAACGTGATGTTGAATGCATCTTTAAGTTTTGTAGGAAAAGGTTAGTGGTTTTAGTTGATTTTGGAACCTTCAGAACTACAAATCTAATTTGGAATGCTCTAGAATTGTAAAAAAGTAATTAAAGAATTGTTTATGGTTTTCTTCATCCTAGATAATTTCTTTTTACAGAGGTTTATTCCTTCTTCCTTTTGTTGTTCTCCTTCTCTTTCTCTACTATTTTTAATAGTCATGACTTCTGGATGGTGTAAAGAGGAAACTACTTATATCAGTTATACCTATTTCTGCTGTGGACCTGTGGCTATGAAAATTTTCTTTCTGATTTTCATTTAATTTGTCTCAAAGAGAAAACAATCCTTCAGCGTTTTTTTAAGTAATAGTAAATATGGATGTCAATGTTCCACCAATAATGCTAGGATTCTCTAGCCCAATTTCCTGGGGTTTATATCTATTTATCATGTTATTGCGCATGCGCACAAGTTCCTAGCTGACGTATATTTTCATTTGCTTTCTCCTCAGGTTTGACCTGTCCTTTGAAGAACATCCAGATGAAAATGACGATACAGAGGCAGATGTGGATGAAACTGGCAGACCTTCTTTTTCTTCCATTTCTAAAACAGCAGGTTTTCTAGACAAGGAACTTGCTGCCAGTGGGTTTACAAGGAAAGAGCAGGATCATATTGAGAAAGTATGTTAAAGCATTTTTTATTAACTATTTTGTATTTTGGTGGGCCAGTGTTTGTTTTCTTGTATTTTTCCTCAATGGTTTTCTATGGGCATTAACTTTTATCTAACTTATAGACTTCCTTCAGGCTTCAGTGATTTATTTTTGAAGCACATAATTAGTGGCTATCTAATGCTTCACACTTGCTGCTCTTAGACATGCTTTGCTCTAGAAGCACTTTCTCTGCATCCAACCAAATTCATTTGAAAGCCTTTTCTGTGTTAGAACATTTTTCTCTTTGATACTTTTGGGCATAAATGATTGCTATGCGTCCCTCTTTTCTCCTCTTTCTTCGTTCAAATGTTTGTGTATCCTGTTTTTGCATCTTTTAATCAATTTTAGCATTTTTTTGTTGTTATGTATTTCCGTATCCATAGTCTTATCTTTCTTATCTGTGCTGCTACTTATTAAGTAAATCACATCATAGTCTTATCTTTCTTATCTGTGATGGTCTCATTAATTTTTCTCCATTGCTGTTGAATTGCCGTATCATGTGGTAATTTTAGGGGTATGTCAGGTTGGGCCTATTCTTTTTATTTTATAGCGTGCGATGTAAAAAAAAAAATTCTGAAATGATTTTTTGTGACAACTTCCTAATATAATGATCTTTTTGCCCCTTTTATCACAGTTCATTGAAGGTGAGGCTGAGAAGAATACAGGTTCGGACAGTGAAGGAACCGAAGATCAAGAACATGTTGCCAAGTCGAATGAATCAGCCGTGAGGAGAAGTCTAGATTCTTTGCAATTGCTGGAGCAGGTAATTAGATACTTGCATGTTTCTCTATAAGCTGAGGCCTGTCTGTCAGGTCACCACTTTTGAATTTAATTGCTTTATAGGAGACCCTTTTGGTACAAAGCATCATCTGTTGGGACAATGAAAAGAAAGTTCTGATAATTAGATAGGACAAAAATAAGCTACGTGGCTATGATGTTTTGATTCTCAGTAATATTCTAGTCATGATCTCATGGAAATGAATGTCATTTTATAATGTTAAAGCTAATTGATGATCGAGGTGGATTTGAAAGAAATATGCTTGGTCGGATATGTAAATTGTGTTGCGCGCATCACTTTTATTCCTTCAGCAAGAATTTTTTGAGTCCTGTAGAACAAATGGCAGAATTTTAGCAGAAATTTTAAACCCAGCAAAGTTTGGAAGTCAGAAACAGGAAAAAGCAGGGGAAAAAATGATAAACTCAATTTCAGGAACGATACTTGCTAATAACAAAGTCACTTTGCTACAGGTTTCCCCACTTTTTATCATCTCTTGTTTTGCCTATGAAATTATCAAACATGGTGTTCTATGCATTGTCCATCTTAGTTTAAGTCTGCCAATGAGAAATTGTAGTCCTCCAAGTTAAATAATATGGTATGTTAGGATCTAATTGAGCAAATGATAGGATAAATTTCGTAATGAAAATTGTGGCCATATGCTCAATGCTGAAGGGGGGGTTAAAGTGAATCCACTAAGCATGTGAAACAACATAGCTAAATTAGGTTAAAAATATATTGTTATTGGATTGCAGACTCTTAGTCTATGGTTTAGATCCAACTGATTTAACTTGTTCTGAACTGCATCTGATATATATTTCGTTTGTATCTTCTTGTGCTGTACTTTTTGATTTTCTGTTTTCGCATTTGAGATTTTAAGTTCTTTGAAATACAACACAGGAAGAACATGCTTCTAGATCTGACAGAGAGGACAAAGTAGATGAGAATCATCAGAACAGTGAAGGAGGTGAAAATAAAGAGTCTAGAACACAAGAATTGAGCGACAAGGTACAAATTGGTATCATTTGGTCCATTGGATATCTCATATTAAATTGACGGGAGACTTCATTGATCTAGGAGCTCTACTATGCTGGTTTAGTAACTGCATTCTACCTTCACATCCAGCAACCAAGAACATAGAGGCTCATGATTGATGGGCTATGTATCCAGTATGAAAACAACATTTATTACATGCCAAGCTTTGTTATTGCTCATGGCCTCTTTGTGCCATATGTTTTTGTGGAGCAGTGGTTTCTTCTTTACAATTTGCATCTTGCTGATGTTTCATGGACAAATAGTCTCATGTTATGTTTGTCATTGCTTCTCATGGAGATCCCTTGCCTCAAAAAATAAAAAAAATTTCAAAATCATTATAAAACAAATTAAAAACGCTTGCACTTGGCTCTGTTCTATTTTCCTCTAAAACTTCAGAGACTAAATTATCAGCTTAATCTTTTTGGTATGGAATAGAGTTAATTTTTTTAGATGTCTGTTGGGATTTCTTTGTCCCCTTCCCTTCATTCCCTTTGCACTTGATCTGAACATCAGATGTATGAATTATGTCTGTTTGCAAAAATGGTTTCAGTGTAGTTTGTAGTAACACGAGATCCTCTTTCTTCTCTTCTTCTGTGCATAGTTAATAATAGAGCTGTTTTGTTTGGCATGCTGTACGACAGGATTATGTTTGTCTTTTTTTTTTTAGATTTGTTTAGTGATATTCAAAGCCCTAATAGTAATTTTTTTTTTTTTTTTCAGGAGGAAGATAATCAGCCTGTAAATGAAAATGATCCTGAACTGATTAAGAATCTCAACAAGCAGAGAAGACGAGCCATAGCAGCAGCTCGTGGGGGTCGGAGGAATCTAGCCTCCAGAAATTCTTACAAAGACAAGGGTGGTAGATCCTCTCATAACTCGAAAATTCAGAAACAGTTGAGCAACTGGTGAACTATACAAAATTTACCTTTCAGTCTCAGATAGAGCTTTGAATTGAGTT
>CATIWO010446305.1:0-16483 GCA_949673435.1 Macaranga tanarius
TTTCTTTAAAAGGAAAAGAGTGCAAGTGTTTAAAGAAACTCCCACCCCCTTCATCTACATATCCACGTAAATAAGAAGGAGATCAGACCAAAATTTGTGATATTTTATTACCAAATATCCACTTTGGTCCTTAATAAAATACTCTTCTTCCTAACTAGTCCTTGAACTTATTTTTACTTCAAACAAGTCCCTCTCTGCTATTCTATCACCATCTTCACTTAATTAAAAACAACTATCTAGTATACATAAAAGATATTTCACACGACACACACATACGTGTGTTAGAGGGGCGGATGTTACAAAAGACGTTCAATTTTATGATGCTTTTTGTTGCATCAGTCGATTGAAATTTTTGTTAGATTATTATATTTTTGGTCTTTCAATTTTATGATGAAGTTGGTTGCATCAGAAATTTTTGTTAGATTATTATATTTTTGGTTAAAGATTTTGTTGAATTATATGGGTTAATTTTTGGAAGTTCATGTTTTTTAGTTTGTTGGCTTTTTCTCTATAAGAATCTGTAACTAACGTATATAGCAAAGAAGTAGTCTGTAAATGAGCCTAAGAGGAAGTCGAGCTAGAGCCAGACTCGAGCCAAGCTCGAGTTTCAGTGAGCCGAGCTCAAGCTTCACTTTTGAAAAATTTATCGAGCTCGAGTTTTTTTAGACCGAGCCGAGCCCGAGTTTCTTAAAACTCGGCTCGACTCGATTACAGCTCTATGAATAAGTAGTGAAAATTAATCTTATTTTGATGGAAAAGACTTTAACTCAAAATCTCTCCGTACAAGGGCAAGTGCCCTTTGAACACTTGAGCTAGGTAAGTGTTTATCTCATGTTAAAAGAGGCAAGTGTTACTATTGTAATATTTTAACCACCTCTCTTTTTGTTTGGTATGCTTAGTATAAAAAAATATCATACGATTAGATACATTTTCACAAATTTGTGTTTTTATTTTTATTTTTATTTTTTTTGTGATAGAGGTATTTTTTTTGGACAAGGTTCATATTTCAGGACTTGATGTGGGACTTAGTATCATCGGGATGGGGAGAGGGGCAGTTAGCAGTTAGTATATTTTGAAAACCATTTTTGTGAGCCACCACTAAAGTGGGATCTCACATGCCTAGTGTGGGGGAGAGGAATTGAACCCAAGATCTCTCCCTTCCAAGAGCAAAGGTTCTTACCACTTGAGTTAGGCCTCAAGTATAGGTATATAGTTTCATTTTCTAACACTTTAATGTCATATCAACTAATATTGTCATTATTTTATAATAAAATTTTAATATAACATTACCTTTCATTAATAAAATTATTTTACATGTGATTCACTATTAATATATCTAATTAGATACTTTTAAAAATATTATAAATTTATTTTAATTTTTTTTATTTCTAATAAAATTAAAAATATATCTTTTTTATTTTTTAATTTATTTTAGTTAATTGAATAATATACTACTTAGTAAATAATTTTACTATTAAATATCTATATTATTTTAACATTTTTTTTGAACACCACAAGGGAGAAAACAAGAGGATTGAGGTTCGATCTTTGGTCTCCACAATAGATGTCTACACCTTTTACCACTTGGGTTATTTATGGGGGACTATTATTTTAGCATTAAATAATATATTTCTAATAATATGAAATTAAAATGCAAGTAAAATTAAAATACGAACTTTTAAATATTACGAAAAATACTATATTCTTTTAGGTAAAAATACGTTTAAGCACAAAATACCTTTTTGTACTTATCTCTTTCTAATGTTGAGGTTAACTTTTAACCCCTTAACAATTTACTCCAATCAAATGTATTTTTATTAACTTAGGTGAGAGTAGATTAATGGGTTGTAAAAAAACTCTTTACTAAAAAAAGATATATCTATTTTTTCTATTATTTGTTTGTGTATCTTATAAAATGATTTTTTTATAACATTAATAAGGTATAAATCAAATTTATAAAAAATGTATATAGTCAGTTTAATATTTTTTATGATAATTTTATTATTTTTATCATTTATTTTTTTTTATTTTGTTATTGCCACTTGTATACATTTTTAAAAAACCTTCATGTCAATTCTTATGCAAATGCAAATGTTGATTAAATATTATTTTTACCATTTTAAATTTAATATATAAAAATAATATTAAATAATCAATATATGTATTTTCACAATTTATAAGCTAATTGTTATAGGTAATTTTAATTTTTAATATTTAGTTTTCTTCTTTATTAATTGTATTGCACAAAATTTATACCATTTTTGTTTTTTGTGTATGAATGTATAAATATATATTATGTATTTTTTATCTTCATAAAATTTTTTCTAATAATTTTTTAATTATATGATACTTTCAAAATTAGTTTTCATTGTTTACAAATTTTTTTTTAATTTCACAATTATTTATTTATTTATTTTAAATTATTTTAAATTTTATTAATGATATTGATAATTTGTTTAAAAAAATTTCACATTAACAGTTTATCCATGATCTTTTATTTACCAAATAAGGTTTAAAGTTTAATTATTACACATGTAATTGTTATTCTAGTAGCAGTCACACTTCTAACTATTATTATAGAAAGTGGGGTTTAGCGCGCACCTAAGTATTTGACAATCATGATACTGTGCAGACTTTACAAACCTCTTAAAAATACAAAACTAGCCACAAAAGCTAGAATCAGAGAAGGAATCGCCAACTAGGTAATAGCCAAAACTATAAAAATTTATGGCAACTAGATTCTATAGAGGCCTAACAACCACCTTCAGAGACTGAGTTCGAAAACTGAACCTCTATTTGTATTTTAGTTATTATAAATATTTATTTTTAAGTTAATTTCTTATTACATGCAAAAATACAATTTAAACAACCAAGCAACTCATATTATCAACATTTTTAATGCAAGTCATTTTAATAATTACCAAGTTTACACATGCAACCAAGTTATTAAGTTCAAGGTCATTATATCATACATACATCATTCATATCACAACCATGTAAAGGGAGGGAGGAGAAAGGAAATTAAGTTAAAACCTAAATCAAAATAAATAATAATGTGATACCCGCAACACATGGCCTCAAACAACCCATACTCGTATCCACATAGAAATTCTTATTAAAATAACAAGAATATAAATACATGTCATGCATATTTATAAATCAACATACATTATATTCATACATCTAAGTAAAACAATTGAGTAGTTAAAAGCTTAAGTTTTTTTTTTTTGAAATGAAACTGGGCTGCGCCAAGGGACTGGCGGTCGCCAGTCATTGGCACTCGTCAGTGGCTGGTGGCAGCCAGGGGGACTGACGGTAGCTAGTGGCCGGTGACAGCCCCTCCCCAGCTTTAACCAAAACCTGCTTAAAACACAACCTATTCTCGAAACACACATATAAACATGCTTCCATAACAATGATTCCTCACATAAAATTCATAGCTTGTTCTTCTAAATATCATACATAAGTTAATAACTTCAAAATCATACATATGTACATCACAATTCATTCTTTAATGCACATCACCGAATGAAATCCCAACACACATTACATGTAGTCAAAATATTCATAGCATTATCACAAATTGTATGAAGTGCATGATAATGAAGATGGAAACTGATTCACCAAGCACATCTCGGGCCTTTGAAAATTACTAACAATGCAAACCTCAAGCTCTGACTAACTATTTCTTGAAAAATAGTTGCAAAGGAGTGAGCTTGTGACTCAATAAGCAATTACTAATATAACCATACACATATATTACTTCTCAAGAAGTAATTAAGTCATCAATTAAAACAAGTATTAACAACATAGATTCAAGTATGACTTATAACCGTAACGCAAACACATATCCTTCAATCATAAAAATCATGTAAATCATATACAAAAAAGATACCAAATATATACACAAGGTACACAAGAATTCACTTACCTTTCTAAACCATTCTTAGCACCTATCAACACATACAAGTCACAGCTATATCGAAATATCAATCATGTAAAATAACAATTGCTTAATAACCATAATTCACACACATACCAAACATTTAGAATCATATGAAACATATTAAAAAGGTATATAAATTATTTACTAAATATATACACAAAATTTGCAAAATTTAACTTACATTCAATAGTTTTCCTCAAATATACCAAATCATACATATTCCAACCACATAAAATAATAAGCATATATTATCATAATAAACCATAACTCATTCATTCATATCTCAACATCATAATTTGGTATCTGACCGGAACCACCTCACAAGCGCTTTTCTCACAAGCAGTCATATATTGAGACTATCCGTCCGGCTCAGTCCCAGTTCTCACATCCTCACATCCTCACATATACATTATTGGGTAGCTATTTGTCCGACTCAGCTTGCCCATATCACAATTCATATTTTCATATGTGACCACTACTGAAACTATCCGCCCAGCTCAGCCCTACTATCACACATATTCCTCACAATTCATCATTATCATTCAAATCCACATACACATTCACAATTCACATTCCAATAACCATTATTTCACTTCATCACATTCAATCAGAATTTAATATTTCACAATCCACTTGCTTATTTCATATCACATCACAAATTATATATTTTGCTCAAATCATCCATAGCAACACAATTCTCATATTCAATCATAATTCATACATCTTCACAATATATATATATATATATATATATATATATATATCATTTTAAACCACATCACAAAACTTGACTCATTTATTCATAGCACATAATTCTTTTATTCAAGAGAATTAATATATATATATATATATATATATATATATATATATACATTATATTAATAATTACTTACACCAAATGCTTCAACTTCTTTAAAAGCAAAGCTTCCCTAGTGAGCAGTGTCTTCAATAACCTTATTAATGCCTACACACAATTCATACATCAATATCACATAACAAGCTTTTATTTCATTAACACGTAAAGTTGTCTATTAGGGTTAGGCCATTTTTCAGTTAAGTGCTATATAAAAAGACTAAAATACCCTTTTAAATAATAAATAATTATAATTAATTAAAGTATTTATTTTAGGATTTTTAGGGTTTTTTTTATTTTTCCATATTTAGATTTATTAGATTTGTTAGACTTATCATTTTATTAGTTTTTTAGCTTTTTATTTTTATTTTTTTGGTCAATAGATTTTTTTTTATTAATATATGTCATTATTATATTTCATATGTATATTTGTTAGTTTATTATTTTTAGTATTTTTATTTGTATTTTTTATTATTTTTATGTATTTTATTTTATCAGGTATTTTCTTTGTCACTATTGCATAATTATTTATCTTTTTGTTATTTGTAACCTTTTAGAATTGTGAGAGATTTTGTAGGATTCAATGACTAATGCGCTCACTCAATGAGCCTTTCATTAGTTTATTATAATTTGTTTTGGGCTTAGTCAGTCAAATAATTTAATGATCATTTTTTGGATTGTAATTTTATAGATTGTGGATTTTTTATTATTGGATTTAACTCATTTCTCCTTCCCTTTTTTAATAAAGGTTAGTTAGGTTTTATTTTTAACACCCATATTTTTAGTTGCACTGTTCATGCATATTATTTTCATATCATGGGGAGTAGAGTTATGGATTGCATCTAAGTGGGGCATGTACATGTTGGTAGAGAATGATCTTTTTGTAAGATAAGTTTGGACTATTTTGTCACAATAGAAAGTTTTGAATTATTGTGTAATAATCCTAGTTCATTAAGAGGTGTAGAGATAAATTTTGGTGATATTTGTATATATATATATATATATAGAGTATTATATTATTTATTTGGTGATAATTTTGGTGATAAATTTGTATTTATGGAGGTAGACACCTCATGACATATGGTGATTTTTTATTGGTGTATTTTATATGTGAGTGTGTGTGTGTGTATATGTGGTTGTTAGTGTAGAGAATTTGGGGGTAGAAGAAAAAGAGCGAATTTGAGAGGCTTTGAGAGATTTTGATAATTCTTTACACATCTAATAAGGATTTTGGGGAGCTTTAGAAGATCTAGTAGCTAGTGGAGCATCATTTTTAGTAAGTCTTGCATTTATTTTAGTTAATTGAAGCTAGATTGTGATGGGTGAAATTCAGATTCTGTATTTCATGTGGATCAATCTTGTTATTTTGATCATATCTTAAGTTGTAGAGCTCTGATTTAAGTAAAGTTAGATGCTCTGAAAAATTCAGAGTATCCTCTACAACTTTTATATTTCGAGCTTTAGTTGAATTTGGTGTTAGGACTGACTGGCATGGCTTGACATTTACTGGAACCTCAATGGAGAGTAAGATGGAGAAATTCATGGATGTGATGTCATTAAAGATAAGCCAGCAAGATGAAGCTCAAAAGAGGATGGAGCAAATGATTTGAAATCATTCTTCTTCTATTCATAATCTAGAAGTGCAAATAGGACAGTTAGCAAATTCCTTATCAACAAAGAATCAAAGTGCATTACCGAGCAATACAGAAAAGAATCCAAAAGAGTAAGTGAAGGCTATCACCTTGTGAAGTGGTATAAAGATCTAAACCCCTAAAGCAACAATAGATTATGAGGAAAAAAGAAGGAAGAAGAGCAAGAGCAAGAGCAAGAAAGTGAAGGGGTTAATGCATTAGAAGAACCAGAAGTGAAGGTGGAAAACAAAGCTAAGCCAAAAGCACCACCAATTCAACCTTATGAACCTCCAGTACCATATCCACAAAGGTTGAAGAAATAGGAGCATGATCAGTAGTTTACAAAGTTCTTGGAAAGATTCAAAACACTTCATATCAATATGCCCTTGGTGGAATGTCTAGCTCAGATGCCAAAGTATGCAAAGTTCTTAAAAGAGCTGATTTCCAATAAAAAGAAGTTGCAAGAGTTCGAGATAGTTACACTTATAAAGGAGTGTAGGTCAATCATATCTAATAAACTTCCTTTGAAAAGAGAGCAACCAGGGAGTCTTACTATTCCATGTTCTGTTGGGAATTTATCATTTCAAAATCTTTATGTGATTCTGGTGCCTCTATTAATCTTATGCCATTGTCCATTCACAGAAAATTGGGACTTAGAGAAGCAAGATCAAAAAACATCAGCTTGCAACTAGCAGACAAAACAATAAAGGAATCAGAGGGCATAGTAGAAGATGTACTTGTAAGGGGTGAAAAATTCATTTTTCCAGTGGACTTTGTCATTCTTGACTTTAAGGAAGATGAAGACGTCCCATTGATCCTTGGTATGCCTTTCCTCTACACTGCTAAAATAATCATTGACGTTTATGATAGAATAATAACTCTAAGGGTTGGTGAGAAAAGTTGTAAGTTCAATATCTATCAAGGTATGAAATATTCTTCTGAAAGTGATTTGTGTTTTAGAGTTGATGTTTTGGATGAATGTGTGATTGAAGTCCAATGAAGGAGGTTAGAAAATTGTGATGAATTGGAGTATATTGAGAAGTGTATGTAGGTACAAACCCGTAAGATGAAGATTACCTTAAACACCAAACTTCTTTTTCCTAAATCCAATTACCAAACACTGAACCTACACCACCATCAATCATTAAACCATCGAATGTAGATTTGAAACTTTTACCTCAATATTTGAGGTATACTTTTCTTAGAGAGAACTAAACTTTACCTGTGATTATATCCTCTAAACTCACCCAAAACCAAGAAGAATTACTTGTGAGGATGCTTAAGAGGAGAAAAAGAGCAATTGGTTGGCAAATTTTGGATATAAGAGGGATAAGTCCATCCTATTGCATGCACAAGATTTTAATGAAAGAAGGGTAAAAACTAACCATTGAAAGGCAAAGGAGGCTCAATCCAAATATGCAAGAAGTAGTGAAGAAAGAGGTGGTTAAGCTACTAGATGCTGGAATTATTTACCCAATCTCAGACAATTCATGGTTAAGTCCTATCCAGTGTGTCCTAAAGAAAGGAGGAATGACTATGGTGGAAAATAAAAAAGGTAAGCAAATTTCAACAAGAGTAGTGACTGGATGGAGAGTACACATTGACTATAGAAAATTGAATTCAACTACTAGAAAGGATCAATTTCTACTACCTTTTATTGACCAAATGTTGGAGAGGATATCAGGACATGCTTTCTACTATTTTTTAGATGGTTATTCAGGCTATAATCAGATAGCAATCACTCCAGAGGATCAAGAGAAAATGACATTTACATATCCCTATGGCATATTTACTTACAGAAGAATGCTATTTGGATTGTGTAATGCTCCAGCAACCTTCTAAAGGTGCATGATGGCCATATTCTTAGACTTGGTAGAAGAAATTATGGATGTGTTCATGGATGACTTTTCAGTTTATGGAAGCTCTTTTAAAGGATGTTTGGAGAATTTGGAGTAGGTTCTTACACGGTGTAAAGAGACAAACTTGGTACTGAATTAGGAGAAGTGTCATTTTATGGTGGAGAAAGGAATCGTTCTTGGACATAAGATTTCAACACAAGGTATTGAAGTGGACAAAGCAAAAGTGGAGACCATTGAAAAGCTGCAATACCCAACAAACGTTAAAGAAATTCGAAGTTTCCTAGGCCATGCAGGATTCTATCAACGGTTTATCCAGGATTTCTCAAAAATCTCTAAACCTCTTTGTAAATTACTTGAGAAAGATTCTTCTTTTGACTTTACTAATAATTGCAAATTGGCTTTTGATAGGTTGAAAGAAGCATTGATATCGGCTCCTATAGTTGTTTCATTAGATTGGAATCTTCCATTTGAATTGATGTGTGATGCAAGCAATCATACAATAGGAGTTGTACTTGGCCAAAGGAAGGAGAATAAACTTCATGCCATCTATTATGCAAGCCGAACCTTGAATGGTGCATAACTCAACTATGCCACAACCAAGAAAGAGATGCTAGCATTAATTTTTACTTTCGATAAATTTTAATCTTACTTACTTGGTTCTAAAGTTATTGTGTATACAAATCATGCAGCATTAAAATACCTCTTAAACAAGAAGGACTCAAAGCCAAGGCTCTTACGATAGGTGCTGCTTTTACAAGAGTTTGACATTGAAATTAAAGATAAGAAAGGATCAAAAAATGTTATAGCTGATCATCTCTCAAGATTAGAGCTGGAGTAAGATGGAGATGAGGAGGAAGAACCTATTCAGGAGCTATTTCCAGACTAGATGTTATGAGTAATTCGAAGTTTAAATGCACCATGGTTTACTGATATAGCTAACTTTGTCTCAAGTGGAAAGTTCCTGGAAGAAATCAATAGTCAACAAAGGAAAAAGCTTATTTATGACTCTAAGTTCTATTTATGGGATGATCCTTATCTCTGGAAGCTATGCAGTGATGGCATGATAATAAGATGTATAGAAGATGAAGAAACTGGTTCAATTTTGCAACATTATTATAGGATGATCAATGAGGTCATTTTGGTCCACAAAGAACCGCTGCTAAGGTTCTTGAAGCAGGGTTCTATTGGCCTACACTCTTTTATGATACTAAGAAGTGTGTACTCAGTTGTGATATATGTCAAAGAAGTGGAAACATTTCTAAAAAGGATAAAATGCTCTAATCTGGAATTCTAGAGGTAGAAATATTTGATTTATGGGGTATAGATTTCATGGGGCCATTTCCTGTTTCAGATAGAGATAAGTACATACTTGTTTGAATAGAATATGTATCCAAATGGGTGAAAGTTCAAGCATGTGCAGTGAATGATGCAAAAGTGGTTCGTAAATTTTTGCAAAAACTATTTACTAGGTTTGGGATGCCTTGAGCTATCATAAGTGATGGAGGAACATATTTCTATAACAGAAACATGGAAGAATTGCTAGCTTGTTATGGAGTTAAACACAAGATAGCCACTCCATACCATCCCCAAACAAGAGGACAAGTGGAAGTAAGCAACAGAGAATTGAAGCGGATTCTTGAGAGAATAGTGAATAAGTCAAGAAAAGAATGGGCAAGGAAGTTGGATGATGCTTTATGGGCATACCGAACAGCTTATAAGACACCTATTGGAATGTCTCCATATAGGTTGTTCTATGGAAAAACATGTCATCTTCCTTTAGAGATTGAACATAAGGCTTACTAAGCAATCAAGGCTTTGAATTATGATTGCAAGAAAGCAGCTGAAAAGAGACTTTTGCAGTTGAGTGAATTGGAGGAGATAAGAGAGATAGATATGAAAACTCTAGAATTTATAAAGAACGTACAAAGAAGTGACACGATGCCAAAGTAAGGATTAAGATTTTTTAAGAAGGAGACCAAGTGTTACTATTCAACTCCAGACTCAGATTGTTTCCAGGAAAGCTTAAGAGTAGATAGTCGAGACTATTTATAGTGAGCTAAGTTTACCCTTATAGAGCTGTGGAAGTTTACAACACCTAAGGAGAAAAGTTCAAAGTCAATGAGCAAAGACTGAAAATCTACCATAGAGGCATATTGGAGAATTCTTGCCAATTGGCCTTTCTGGCTGATTCAACACTATGGAGATCATGATGGTCTAAGTTCATAGACCTAAAAGAGTGCTTTTTGGGGGCTCAACTAAGTTTTCATTTTTTTTCATTTTTCTTGTTAATTCTTTTAGTCTTTAGTTTTGCAATTTCTAATCATAAGTTCTTTAACTTTATTTTTCAGAGAAGAAGCATTGAAAGATGTCAGAAATTACAAGAGGAGGAGAGTCAAAATAGGAAAGGTAAGTATCTTTTGTGTGGGAATAAAATTTGTAAGTTTTACATGTGTGTATGGTGATTTTAATGTGTATTATGTGAATGTACATATTACGCACCCTGCTACGCACCCACGCGACCTGGTCAAAAGAAGAGAAAAATTAAACCTTAGAACCAGGCACGGCCGCACCATTATCACACACGGCTGTGCCTGATTGCATTTGTACTAGTCAAAAAATTTGAAAAGCAGGCACGGCAGTGCCATTATCGCACACGACCATGCTATTTGTCGGTCAAATTTAGCATTACACATTCTTTTAAGTCTTTAATTGACTCAAATCCCCAATTCTCCATACTTTCCCACTACCCACAACTTTCAAAACTCTTTTTATCTTCCTAGACTTAGGGTTTCTCAACTTTGAATCCTTTTTCAAATTTCCAAATTCTTTTGTAAGTCCCAAGATCTTTAATTAATTCTAATACCCTTTTTCTCTTCTTAATTTACAATTCTCTCTTTTCAAAACCATAACCCTCTCTATATAAACCTCTCTTCTATTTTTTTCTCTCCATACTCTCAAATCATCTTCTTATCTTCCTCTCAAATTTCTCAAGCACAACTTCCTCTCTTTCACATTCTCTACACACTTTCAAAATTTTCTTCTTCATCTTCTTCCCAAGTTCATAATTTTTGAGCATCATTTCCCCTCTTTTTCAAATACTCTGCACCAACAATGGAAAGGGAACCAAGAAAGAAGACAGTTTCCTAAAGGAAATCAAGGAGACGTGGGAAAAGCTCTCGCAATCCCAACTAAGAAGAAGAAAGAATGGTAAGACCCTATCCCCCTAACATTCAATTTGGGTATGAGGGGTAAAGGAATAAGTTTTATCAATTGATGGCTTTGTGCCTATGAAATATATGAGTGCATCTTCCCTTCAAAGAGCGGGTTTGTTAGATAGTGTCAACATATACGTCAATAGGATGGGTTGGGAGGCTTTTGTGATGATGCAACACCCTACTTATGTGATACCTAGATGTGAATTTCTATCATCTTTTCAATTTAATAAGAATGAGGCCATGCTAAATTTTAGGCTAGGCAACCAAGACCATAGCACTGGCCTATGTGAACTTAATATTATATTTCACTTTCCAAAAGATCAAGATACTATGGTTAATTTTAATAGAGATGAATTTTGGAGAGAAAGGACTGGCTAAAGACATGGTATGTATGAGCCTAGGTTAGCATTTCCTCAGAAGGAAGAGGATTTGGTAGTCACTACTATGGAATTGAATGTTTTATATTGCATGATTAACAATCACAAGTTGGATGTCTGTCATGTAATAACATCTAAATTCAAAGTTGTGGCAAATAAAAGAGCAGGGGCAATTAAATTAGGTGGATTGGTACTTAGCATCACTAATTATTTGGGTTTTAATATCTATAATATGCCCTTCGATAAACTACCGGGTCCTTCTCTCATCGATCTTTATATGATGGAAGTTATGGGTATGATTGAAATGTGATGAAATAGGGTGCCTCTACTCATTGGTGATCAACCTCAACAGTAAGCAATGCAAGATAAATAAGAGGAAGAAGGAGATATGTATCAAGTCATACAACATCTAGACAACTTGAAGCTCCAAGTAGGTGTGATTGATTTTAATGTGGGGGAACTTACCTTAATGGCACAAAACATGAACACAAACATCAATATGATCAATCACAATCTTATGGCGTATTTTCAAGCTCAAAACTTCTTCCCACCTCCATTCCCTCCACATGATCAAGGGCCAAATTAATGAAAATTCAAGAACTTGTTTTTGGAAAATTGTATTTATTTTAGTGTTTGTTTCGCTTTAGTTTTATGTTTGTTTTAGTTTTGTGCCAGTGTTAATGTACTTTATTTTCATTTAATGCTTTTGACATGTAGTTTTTCTTTCATTAATGTTATGTGATATTTTTAGTTCATTCCATTCCCTTTCATTTAAATTGTGTCATGCATAGGCAATGTAGTTAGTTTCGGTGATGGTAATGGATCCTTTTTGGAAGAATGAACAACTAGCATGTACTAAATTTTTGACTAAGGCACGGCTGTGCCACTTTAATGCACGACCGCGCTTGCTTTAAAAAATGACAGTCCGAAATTCATTAAACCAGGCATAGCCGCGCCACTTTCACGTATGGCCGTGCCACCTGATGTATGTTTCAGTCGAAAGTTTTGAGAAGTAGGCACGACCGCGCCACTTTCACGTACGGCCGTGCCACCTGATTGAGCCACTATCCAAAAATTTTTAATTTCATGCAATGCAGACATTGCATAATTTAAGTGTGGGGGAGGAAAACATAAATTTTTCAATTTGTTTTGCTTTAGAATTTGTGTTTCTTTTAATTTCCTTTTCTTATTAGGAGTTTTTAGATGTCTCTTTTTAATAAAATTTATCTTTTCAATAAAGGATTAGGAGATATGTTATTTAGTCCTTATAAACTTCAAATTTTATTCTTCTATTTATAGGCATAGGATTGTTTTAATTCTCAAAACTTCTACATTCTCTACACTTTTCTTTTACTCAAATTCTCTGCATCTATATTTTCTGCAATTATTCTTCCTGCTACCTAATGATTTCAAATAGCATGTCTAGCAATAGCCGAAGGTCCCAATAGATCTCAAAGATAAGTATGATGCCTTTTTCCCTATTCTCTCGGATGAAGAAGGTAAGAGATTATGTTATCTTAGCAAAAGAAACATATGCATGCCTAAATACTTTGATGATCAGATCTTGAAAGAAATTGAAATGCATGATTTTGTGAATATTTTGTGCAAAAGGCTAGGCTGGTATAAGTTGAAAACAATACAATATGATGTATTTTTAGAATTGACCATTGAATTCTACACTACTTTGAAAATCAAAGATGAAGAGCAAAGAATTTTTTCATGTAGATTCTTTGGAAAAGAATATGATTTTGACTATGATCTCATGACTGAAATTTTTAGTTTTTTCGAAGAAGGAATTTGTCAACCTCCTCCTGAATTCAACATGAGTAATTTTTTATTTGAAATTACAAAAGGGGATAGAATAAGTCATGGAGATACAATGGTTAGTGGTTTAATTGATAGTCACTCATATTTGCTGATGCACAAATTCATGGCACACACTATCTTTGGTAGGAATGATAGCACTAAGGTTATGCCTGATGAATTATTCTTAATATGGTGTATGTTTACTAACCGTAGGGTGAATAGTGCATATCTTGTATTTTGTTCGATGTGGTGTGTTGTGCAGGGATGAAAAACATTAATGTCTATGGGCCACATTATCACGGGCTTGGCCATACACTTTGTACTAAGGAAACTTACCCTTTTTGGACCATTGGAACGTGAGATCTTTGATGAGGATTTTCTGGTTAGAGTTGAGATCATCATAGATTTGGGAAGGCTAAAGGATGCAGACAATCGAAGATGCTATCAGTTGCATCAAACTGCCTTAAGACATGAAGATGTTCCTCTTCCAAAGGTGGTAGAAAATTTTGATGATGTCAGTAAGGAGGAGGAAGAAGATGTCAAACCTAAAATAGCTCACGATAATGCAAGAGTGAATAAGAAGGATGGTAAGGCTAAAGCAAGGAAAAAGAATAGAGCAGCGAAAAGAAAGAGATTTGAAGAAAGTATTGAGAAAATTGAAAAGAAGATAGAAGATGTGGCAAATCAAACTGATCAAAGGGTTTGTCACATGATTATGGATGTGATCACTAAATTTGAAGTTTATGAGACTATACGAGATGCAAGGATAGACAATTTGATGGCTAAAGTAGAGGAGCTGAAATGATTGATCTCTCAAAATAAAGGAAGTAAGGCATCAACGGAGCCATCTATCATAGTTCCAGAGACTTCATCTTCGAATGCATCTGATTAGGGGAGTTTTCTTTTCCTTTTATTTTTTTATTTTTGTGTTTTGCATTTTAGTTTGTTGTTGCATGAATAAAAGACCTTTCACTTGAGTTTTTGAGCCTATTTTTATTAAGAGTTAGTATCATTAGGTGTGTATTTCTTTAGTAAGTGTGTTAATCTCCTTTTAATATTTTGTTTTAACTATTAAGTTAGAGGAGTAATTTATAATTAAGGATTTTTGAATTTTAATGAACTTAATGCTTACTCCTTCATTGAGTGATTGAACTAGGATGCTTGATAGTTGAGAAAGATATTTGTAGAAATTTAAATATTTCATGTAGTTCATATATGCATAGGCACTACATCATAAATAAATAAATAAATAAATTCCTTAAGCGAGATGGAGCATAAAATGCACTCGTACCTGTACTTTAATGCTCTATAAAGGGTATGAGTATCCAAAGGACTTTATTGAGGTATCCACATTGAGTAATATAGAAAGGTGGGGGATACTATAATAGGAAAATTATAAGGAATAAATTGTGTGCCTGTTAAGTATTATTAATGAAAAGAACTACTTGAGTGTTAGTGTTTCATGCCTACTTTCATTTTTCTTGGTTGTTAATCATGCTTTTTCATGAATTCAATGAGGGAGTTTACTTTTCACTTGGTAATTGTTATATTCTTGATCATGAGTTATTGCTTTAATTTTTAGTCGTAAACATTATATTAAAAGGAGATTAGAATGGTTCCTCAAGTTAAAAACTACTCATGATGTTGGTTCTTTGTATAAATAGGTTGTTCTCTTATTTTTGCTTGAGGACTAGCAAAGGCTCAAGTGTGGGGGAATTTGATGAGTGTGAAAAATACTTGTTTTGAGCACTCCATTTTATTGCATATTAGGTTTAGTAGTTGTATGTTTAGTTAGTTTTTAGTTAATTTAGTTAGTTTTGCTATTTTATTTTAATTATTAGGATTTAATTATTTTTATGTTGAATAGATAATTTTTGTTGAGTTTTATTGGTAGGATGAATTTGAGATGAGATAAAGATAATACTTGAAGCTAAGATAAGATTGGAGATCATATTTGAAGGCTATCCTCGCTTCAGGTCTGCACGACCATGCCATAATCGAGCACGCCCGTGCCTGGTTCTTGAGTAGAGCAAGCTACAGGGGTGCACGGCCATGCCATAATCGAGCACGCCCGTGCCTAGTTCCGAGTGATTTAGAGTTCATATGCTGCACACCCATGTTAACTTCTTGCGCACCCATACATAGTTGATGTGGCAGTCATTCAAAAGTGGATTTGAAGCTGAAGTTTAGTAGGATTGCGCTTATCTTTTAGTTCTTGATTAGATAGAGTTTGAAAGGGTTTAGATTACCTTTCTCACTAGGTGTCTAGGTCTTTAAAATAGAACCATTTATTTTTCATTGGAGGTTGTTCTTATTTTGGTTTTCTATTCTTTTTGCTTTAGAATACATTTTCATTCTGTTTTGTTTTAGTTCATAGTAGAGGAGATACTTAGCTTGAAGTTAGAAGAGTAGGGCTTCCTTACATCATTTGGAAATGGGTTTTTCTTATATCAACTCTTTTATTTATTCATTATGTTCAGAATTATTTTTATTTCTCCATTGTTTTCTTTTATTTTTAGCATGAGTGGCTAGAATCCTTTTTAGGGTTCTTATTCTGAATTGACTATGTGCTTATTGTGATTAATGTTAGGTTGCTATATCTAGTTCATTAGTTATTGTTGTGCTTAATGTCATTTTAGGCCAGATCACCCTAAGATTGAATTAATACTATAGGCTTAATCGAGAGATAGGTTCTGTAGGATTAGGCAATGACCTATTAATTGCTTAATTAGTTGAGAGACAGTTAAGTGATTAGTATTAATTAAAAAGGTTGTGTTTAAAATTAGATTTAAAAGA
>CATIWO010446659.1:0-14845 GCA_949673435.1 Macaranga tanarius
GGGAAAGTATTGAAATCCCACATCTAAAATATATAAAAAGTTAAAGTGGCTTATAGGTAGTGATGAATGTGAACTCCTCTCTTGTACCTACAAGCACAAAGAAAACTAGATGAACTTAGGATCTTCGATCCTTAGGCTCTCCGATGTTTAAGTTAGAGAAAATTATTCAAGATGTCCCTTAATGAGAAATATGAACCTATATATAGACATAAGAAGGACATACCTGGTCCTTTTTGGATTGGTATCATGTGAGTCCTAATTTATTAGCAATTAGGTCTCTTTATCCTCTTTCATCATTGATTTTGTATGTAAATATAGAGTCCTTTTTGGACTTAGATCCGTGAATATAGGGACATGACATTCTCATATTTATCAGAAGTCCCCCCCAATGGTATTGAATATTTATATTCAAAAAAGCTTTTAATTAAAGAAGGTAATAATACCTGCTATATTAAAGTCGTGATTCCTTTTGTTATGCGAATCGTGAGCTAAAGGCCTCTGTTGAGAAGGTCATCTATTTGGAAGCATAAGAGATTTGTATGTTGTGAACCTTGAGAGGTTCATATGTTGTAAACCTTGAGAGGTTCGTATGTTGTGAATTTTGAGAGGTTTGTATGTTTTGAACCTTAAGAAATTCATATATTTTGAACCTTGAGAGATTCGTATATTGTGAACCTTGAGAGGTTCGTATATTGTGAACCTTAAGAGGTTCGTATGTTGTGAACCTTGAGAGGTTCGTGTGTTTTGAACCTTAAGAGATTCGTATGTTTTGAACCTTGAGAGGTTCGTGTGTTTTGAACCTTAAGAGATTCGTATGTTTGGAACTTTGAGAGGTTCGTATATTGTGAATCTTGAGAGGTTCGTATATTTTGAACCTTGAGAGATTCGTATGTTGTGAACCTTGAGAGGTTCATATTTGTGAACCTTAAGAGGTTCATTTTTGAACCTTGAGAGGTTCGTATGTCACAAATCCTGAAGAGGTTCGTATGTCACGAATCCTGAAGAGGTTCGTGTGTCACGAATCCTGGAGAAGTTCATATATTTTGACCTTATAAGATTCATTTGTTTTGAACCTGGAGAAGTTCGTATATTTTGACCTTATGAGGTTCGTTTGTTTTGAACCTTTGAGAGGTTCATATTTACTTTTTCAATAAATGAAGTTGCCACGTGTTAACGTAACTGTTCGAGTCTCCTCATTTTCTGAGGCGTCATTTTATATTTTTCATTCCTTCAATACCCTTCTCTTGGTGAAATACTGGAATATCGATCAGCAAGGGTATGTGAGGGATAGTGAATTTATTCCCCTCTTTATAAACCTTTCTTAATGTCATTTTCATTTCTCACAGCATCCTTCTCCAAATTCTCTCTCTAGAGCTCTGCCTTCTCTCTAGATTCTTCAGGCGGTTAAAAGCTTGTGTGCCTTTCTCGAAGCTTCAAAGGTCATTTCCTTCTTCTTTTGTCATTTTGATCTTTTATTTGCATTTATTTTGATCTTTTTGTTATTATGGCCCCTAGGCTTTCCCTAGATCCATCCGATTTCCCTACAACACGTCCTAAGAAAGTTATTCAAAAGTGTAGGAAAAAATATAATATTCCTACTGAGTATAAGTTTTTTCAAGCAACTTCCCATGTTAGGGCTCACCATAACCTAGATAAAGATGGGAAGAAGAATAGGATAGTTATTTATATAGACCAATTAGAGGGGGGTCTCCGCTTTCCTCTAGATCCATTTTTGAAATTATTCTTTCGTGTGTATAATCTTGCTCTGGGTCAATTACATCCAAACGAATATAGGTTTCTTACTGCTTTCTATGAACTAATTCATTCGTATGGTCGCGAACCCACTATTCAAATACAATGGTATATATTTTCACTGATAAAAAAGAAAGGTGATCTCACCTACTTAATGTCCAGTATTCCCGATTGTAGTTTATTCAAAAAATTATCTGACATCAGTTGAGATTGGAGAAGTAAATTTTTCTTCATCGAACACAAAACTGATTTTCAACAAGTGCATATGATATGGGTGAACGAACTCCAATCGGTTAGATGATCATCAGAATTTATAGAGGAGTTCGATCTCACTCTTCTTATAAATCTTCACTATCAGTGTTCCACCTTAGAACCTTCTGCCAATATTTATGTTGACAGATTTATATATAGATGTGAGCATCCAACTGATGCTGGTCTTTATAATATTATAAGTGAAGTTATGAAATCTAGAGGTATTTATCTAACTCTCTTTTCTATTGTTTAGATGGTTGATCTTCTTGATGATTTCATGGAAGATATTATCGATATTATAGATGAAACTCCCGAAGTAACTGCCAATCTTGCTATTTCCAACCTTGCTATTCCACCAATCAGCGTTGAGGATTATGGGGTTTCGCTCTTTCCTCCTGCTCGTATAGAAGCCGAGACTCCTAACAAATAAAAAAGGAAACGAGCGAGGAGTTCAAAAGGGACTTATGAACCCGCCACTGATGAGGGAGATATTCGGTTTAAGCACTCAAGATTAGAGGCTTGTCCTAATCTAGTGCCTTAGATAGAGAAGAGGATTGGAGATCCGAGCATCTTTAATCCACTAGTTCAAGATCATCTTTCGGAGTACCATCGCTTGAAGAAGGATATGCTTCATTTGGAGGCTACCGATGAGAACGATTTGAAGAGCCAAGTAGTTTTAAATATGATGGAGGTATTTCCTTTCCCACTACCTCTATGCTTTAATTATTTCAATCATAATTCTGATGCCTTTAAATTTCAGGCTATTCAATGAGTATTGCGAATGGACGACATTTGTTACATTCATAAGAGCAAGCGTAGCCTGTTAATTCAAAAGATGAACGACCTCACTATGGAGCACGAAAGTGATCTTCGTAAAGCTAAGGAGATTTTTCAAACTGTTCGAGCTAAACGAGATAGTGCTCTATCGAGTTTGGAGATTGGGAAAAAGGAGAACGTGGATCTCCAAAGTTCATTTTTAGGTTGAGTTCAACCGTTACTAAACAAGATAAGATAATTGTTGCTTATAAAGGAGAAGTTTGTCAATTGAAAGAGGCCTGTGCAAATGACAGAAAGGGCTTTCAAGGTCTCACAGCCGATTTTGTACAAGCTATAAAATCAGAGTGCCAATAAATGTTGTCTCTACAGCATTCCAATATTGATTTTACGCCTATTCATAATATCTCTCTTTAGAATTTAAGTGAAGTAATTCGTAAAGAAAAGGTGGTGAGTACTGTTCAAGAAAGTCAATCGTCTATTCAGACTGGGGATGTCGACCCTACTGCGGAATCTCCTACCAATTCAAAATTTGCTGGGGGTCCTTCAATCAGTGAAATCGGTATTCTGCCTTCACCAAAGCAATAGCTTGTCTTTAGCTTTTTATTTCTCGCCTTATAAAGACAATTTTATACTGAACTCTCAGATCAATTAATGAAAAATATCTTTTTTTATATCTGCCATTTGGTTGTGCACTGAGCTCTAAGTAAAATTATATTACGATTTGCCAGTATTAAATACTTATCTTATTTTTGTACTTGAATATCCTAATTTGCTTTGAGTAGTCTTCATATTTGCGAGTATTGCGACTCATTTAAGTTTTGCTTCTCAGTCTTTGTTGTGCAAATACGCTTAGTGTTTGTGAGTATAAGCATTTGTCGTTACTTGATTTGTTTGCGAGTTTAGGAACTCATCTTATGTCAATTGATTTGACTCGTCTTTAACTTTATGAGTATTATTACTCGATTTTTTACGAATATAGGGACTCGTCTTTTTATTTGTACGAGTGTTGTTACTCATTTTGTTTGCGAGTGTAGTGACTCATCTTTATTATTTGTACGAGTGTTATTAATCATTTTATTTACGAGTGTACGGACTCATCTTTGTATTTATACGAGTGTTATTACTCGATTTGTTTGCGAGTATAAGGACTCATCTTTTTATTTGTACGACTATTATTACTCATTTTATTTACGAGTGTAGGGACTCGTCTTTATATTTGTACGAGTGTTATTACTCATTTGGTTTACGAGTGTAGGGACTCGTCTTTATATTTGTACAAGTGTTGTTACTCATTTTGTTTACGAGTGTAGGGACTCGTCTTTATATTTGTATGAGTGTTATTACTCAATTTATTTACGAGTATAAGGACTCATCTTACACTTTATTTTGAGCAATCCAAATTCTTATTTATTGAAAAATGACTACAGATTGTAGAATTTATTAATTTGATTATTGCGGACACTTACTGGTAGTATTTTCGTAAGCTTTCTACATTCCAATATCTTGTAATGGTATTTCCCTCTGAGTCTTCAAGTCTGTATGCCCCTTTATCGGTTGCTTCGATGACTTGGTATGGTCCTTCCTAATTGGGCTCTAACTTTCCAGTTCCTGCATTGCTCTTTCCTATTTCTGCTTTTCATAGGATCAAGTCTCCTACCTTGAAAGTCCTTAATCGGACCCTTTTGTTGTAATAGCGAGCGACTTGTTGTCCCCTAGCTTCGGCTATAGCTGCAGCCTGTTCTCTTCTTTCTTCGAGCATATCTAGGGATATTCTGCAATTGTTTGCATTTTTTATTTTATTTAGGTCTTTACAGACCCTATACGAAGGAGACCCTATCTCGACTGGGATTACTACATCCATCCCATAAGCTAATCGAAAGGCTGAATCTCTTGTTCCACTCATTGGAGTAGTGCGATATGCCCACATAACATTATACAGTTTGTCAGCCCAATCTCCTTTTTTATCATCAAGATGCTTTTTGATGCCCTGTAATATGGTCCGATTTGTAACCTCTGTTTGCCCGTTAGTCTAGGGATGAGCTACAGAAGTGAACCGTAGCTTTATTTGAAGTTTGAAATAGAATTATTTAAACTTTAAATTGTCAAACTGTTTTCCATTATCTATAATGAGTGTATGTGGGATTCCAAATCTACATATTATTTCCTTCCAAAAGAAGCTGCGGATCCTTGATTCCATTATCATTGAGACTGTTCCGACTTCTATCCATTTTGTGAAGTGATCTACTACAACGATTATGAATTTTTTCTGCCCCAGAGCTATTGAGAATGGTCTGAGAATGTCCATTCCCCAAATGGCAAAAGGCCATGGGCTTCCGATGGGGTTTTGTACCTAGGCTGGTATATGTACCAGCTGCGGGTATCTTTGACATTTATCACAGTTTTGTGGTAACTTTTATGCATCTTGTGATATTGTGGGACAATAATAGCCTTGTAGTAGGGCTTTCTTGACTAGCATGGCCTGAGCTTCATGAGCTCCATATATGCCTTCGTGTATTTTTTTAAGGATGTAATTTCCTTCTTCAACTGAAACACACTTGCTCCATGGATAGCTGAATGACCTTCAGTATAGATTTTCATTCTGGAATGAATACTGAGCAGCTTGTATCTGAATTTTCTTTGTTTGATTCCTATCGTCAAGTAGCTTTCCTATTTCTAGGTATTTAGCAATAGGTTTACTCCACTCGGCTATTTCACAAGTGGTTAGGATTTCATTCTCCTCCGTCGATGGCTTAACAATTTCTTCTTTAAGGAAGAGGTTCAGGAACATGGGTCCATTTTCTGCTGCGGACTTGGCTATGATATCGGCTTTATTTTTAGTTCTTGGGATTTGGACTAAGGTCCATTGTGTGCCATTTTCTTCAATCATGCGTAGGAGTGAATGAGCTTTATCCAAATATTTAATCATATTCGGATCTTTTATTTCATATATTCTTTTGAGCTGGTTGACTACGAGTTGAGAATCGTAGAGTATTTGGAGGCTTCCTGCTTGCACTTCATTCGCCAGCATTAATCCCGTGATCAGGGCTTCATATTCTGCAGTATTATTTATGGCACCATATGCTATTCTGACAGTATACTCGATTCTTTTTTTTTGGGCCTACCAAAATTATTCCTGCGCCCGATTCTTGTCTTCCCGATGCCCCATCAATATACATTTGCCACATGTTCTTTTCGTTGCTAAGCCCCATAATTTTAGATATTTCTTATATAAAATCATAAAACACTTATGCTTTTATTATTGTTCGGGGTTCGTATGATATATCATGCTCTCCCAGTTGCATTGACCATTGGACGAGTCTTCTGGATGTTTCTGGTCTTTATAAGATCTTTCTTAGTGGTTGACTTATTCATACCACCATCTTGTGAGCTTAAAAGTAGTGGCAAAGCTTCCTTGCTGTGTGCACTAAAGCTAGTGCTAGCTTATCGGTCTTTGGATAGCGGATTTCTAATCCCCTAAGGGCCTTGCTCACATAGTAAATGGGATTTTATTCTTCTTTATCTTCTTGAATCAGTACCGATACTAGAGATTCATTTCCCACTGAGAGATAAAGGTATAATATTTCCCCTGGCATTGGTCTACTCAACAGAGGTGGAGATGTCAAGAACGTTTTAATATCTTCAAATGCCTTTTGACAATCAGCATTCCATTCAAATTTTTTGACATTCTTCATTGCCCTAAAGAAGGGAAGGCATTTTCTTACTGAACAGGACATGAATCTTTCTAATGCAGTGATTCGTCTGTTTAGTTTTTGTAATTCATTCAGTGTTGTTGGAGGCTTCATGTTGATGATTGCTTCTATCTTTTCCGGATTGGCTTCGATTCCTCTTTGTGAGATCATGAAACTAAGGAATTTTCTCACTTTTACCCCAATGACACATTTATCGGGGTTGAGTTTAACCTTATATTCATCTAGTTTTTTTAGGACTTGTTGCAAGTCTATAGAATGGTCCTCTTCTGTTCAAATTTTGATGATTAGGTCGTATACATATACCTCTATAGTTTTACCGATGTCCTTCTTGAAGATGAAGTTCATGAACCTTTGGTATGTAGCTCCTGTGTTCTTGAGTCCGAAGGGCATTATGTTATAACAGTATAACCCTTGATGAGTTATGAAGTATGTTTTTTCTTGGTCCTCTTCCTTCATAGGGATCTAATGATATCCTTGGGCAGCATCCACGAAGCTATACATTCCATAATATGTAGCTAAATAAACCAACTGGTCAATGGTTGGTAAAGGAAAAATGTCCTTAGGGCATGCTTTGTTTAGATCTATGTAGTCTATGCACATCCTATACTTTCTATTTGGCTTTCGGACAAGTACAATATTCGCTAGCCATTTAAGATGTCTAACTTCTCGTATGAATCCTGCCTCTAGAAGCTTTGCAGTTTCAGATGCTACAATCTTTTACCTCTCTATTATGAAGTTTCACTTCTTCTGTATCACCGGCTTAATAGAGAGATCAATGTTCAGGCTATGAGCCACTACTGTTGAGTCAATCCCCATTATTTCTGATGCTTGCATAGCAAAAGTGCCCAAGTGATTTTGTAACACTCATTTTATCTTTTCTTTTACTTGTTCAGGCATTTCGGCACTGATTTTTATAGTTTTACCATTCGTAAGCTTTATTTCTTTCAATTCTTCTACTGGCTCTAGCTTTATTCCTTATTTTTTTATTTCCATATTGGATTCAATCGGAAAGGCTTCTAATTCATCTTTGGTGGCTAGCTAATAGCACTATTTGGCAATTTCCTGATCTCCCTTGATCGTAATAACTTACCCTGGAATAGGGATTTTCATTATCAAGTACCTGATACTTGTTACTGCGTTAGTTTTATATAGGATTGGCCTTTCGATTACTCCATTATAGGCTAATCGAGTGTCAACAATGTTGAACAATGATTTTATTGTAAGATGCTCTTGGGAATCATGATCTCCTAATTCTATGTCTAATTTGATGCTTCCCATTGGTTGAACCATTCCTCCACAGAAGCTAGTTATCGGATTTGTGATGGATTTTAGTTCTACGGATGAGCCTCCCATTCCTCGAAAGGCTTCCCAAGCAAGGACATTAACAGCCCTTCTGTCATCTATGAGCATTCTTTTTGCCAAGTAATTTTTTATGTGAGTATTGATGACTAGTGCGTCATTATGAGGTTGCTTGACATACAGTCTGTACTCTGGGGTGATTGTAATTGTTGGCATGGAAGAACTGGTTCGTGCCATGTATACCTCTTTTTATGGTCGTTTCCTTCCTCCTGATGAAGACTCACCACCTACAATCTCTGCAAGTTTTCTTCAAATCCTCCTGATGTTCAGGCTGAGTGTCTGAACTTCTAGTTCATTTTGGGAAATCTTCGGTGAACTTTTTCAAAGATCCTATTTAATTAATCGTTCTATCTCATTCTCAAGATCATAACATTCATTTGTATCATGACCATAGTCTCTATGGTATCTGCAATATCAATTTTTATCTCTTATTCTGATATAAAATGGGTTAAGCCTCCACGGAGTTGGTATGTCTATGCCATTTTGCTTAATCCATATCAGGATTTCTGATCTAGGAGCATTAAGAGGAGTGTATCTCCTATCGTTGTTCCTTTGTCTATTAGAACTGTACTTTTTTTTCAGTTCCTTTTTCTCATCTTTCCTTCTTGGCCTTTTTTCATAATCTTTTTTTCGCATATCCCTTCGATCTTCGTCTAAGTCAATCAACTTGGTTGTAATATCCATTGCTTCTGGAAAAGTTTGGGGCTTTTTTGTTGTTATTTTATCTCTGAGCTTCCCCATCTTGGTTTTGTATTTTAAAGCATCGATGGCCGCTTCGTTGCTTAAGTACTCTATTTGCATAGCTATTTTATTAAATCTGTCAAGATAACTTCGAAGTGTCTCGTTGTCATCTTGCTTACAAAGTCGTAAGTCATTAATGCTCTTCTTTGGCGGGATATTGGTTATGAAACAAATCCTGAATTGTTTAATCAATTCGTCAAAAGTGGCTATAGAATTTTTCGGCAGTCAGTGGAACCATCTCTGAGCTATGTTCGTTAAAGTTGTAGGGAAGACTCGGCACATAATTGCATCATTAATATTCTGCAGCATCATCTTCATGCAAAATATAGAAACATGAGCTACGGGGTTACCGGTTCCATCATATTGATCAAGAGGTGGAACCTTGCACTTTGAAGGTATTAAGGTTGCCATTATGTTGTGAACGAATGAAGTACTCCTATCTAGTATTCATTCTTTTATTTCATCAGGTCCGGTGCGAACCTTATGTATTGCTTCCCGTAACTGACGATTGAAGTCAGCCATATCTCTTCTTGGAAAGTTAGATTCCGATTCCTATTCTGAATTGGATTCCGGTCTTCTGTTTCTGTTATCACGTGATTCCTTTCGTTCATTGCTGAGTGGCAATCGGTTATCGATGTTCACCCCTATAGCAGGGATGGGTCTAGGAGTAGATGTTCTTGTAGCAGGTGCGTCAACTGTTGCTCCTTGAGTGAAGTATAATATTTATTGTTACACGAGCTAAAGTTGAGCGTTGAGGCTCTCAATTATTTGTTCTCTGGCTAATAGTGGTGGATTGAGTGGAATTGACTTATTCTGACCATATTAGATGGAGTAGGAAATCTCGGTGGATTCAGAAAAAGAATTATTGAAACAGATCTAGACATAAGTTGGAAAGGAGCATAATATGGTGGAGATACTCCATAGGTTATTCCTGGTTAAGCAGTGGTTGTCAATTACAGTGATTCTGATCTAAGAGATTGTGAACAATAGCCTTGGGAAGTTATTGGAAGCATTTGAGTGACCAAAAATGTGCTAGTAGATACTCCACTTTGATCAGGTGTAGGATTAGAGGTGTTTGCCATGAATTAACATCAAAAATATTAATGAGTGTGGTCTAAAAAATAGAATTATTTCCCACAGACGGCGCCAATTGATGAATGCGAACTCCTCTCTTGTACCTACAAGCACAAAGAAAACTAGATTAACTTAGGATCTTCGATCCTTAGACTCTCTTATGCTTAAGTTAGAGAAAATTATTCAAGATGTCCCTTAATGAGAAATATGAACATATATATAGGTATAAGAAGGACATACCTAGTTTTTTTTGGATTAGTATCATGTGAGTCCTAATTCATTACCAATTAGGTCTCTTTATCCTCTTTGATCATTGATTTTATATGTAAAATAGAGTCCTTTTTGGACTTGGATCCGTGGATATGGGGACATGACATTCTTATATTTATCAGGTAGTGTAGATTGGATTTTAACACAAGTCAATTGATTTTGTGTTAGATGGATTAAACCTCATTTATAAGTCCACATGTGTGTGCATAGGCCAACACTCTTGAGGACTATGAAAATCTTAACAATTTGTATCATTTTATATTGATAAAAAAATTTAATGTTAAAACTAAAGGAATGTAAATTCACATTTTCAAAATATATATATATATAATTAATTTATAATAAAAGATTATTTAATTAATTTGTTTAAGTTATTTTATGTTTTAAAATAATCAAATAAAATATATATTAATTTACAGTTCGCAACACAAGCTAATTGATTTTGTGTTATATGAACTCCACCTTATTTATAAGTCCATATATATGTGCATAGGCCAACACTATCAAGACCTATGAAATCTTAACAATTTGTATTTTTTTACATTGATAAAAAAAATTATAATGTTAAAACTAAAGGAATCTAAATTTTCATTTTCAAAAAAAATTATATAATTAATTTATAATTTTCATTTTATAAAATACTATTTAATTAATTAATTTAAAAATTATTTTATGTGTTTTAAAATAATTAAATAAAATCTATATTAATTTACAGTTCCACATCACATGAATTCTAGTATACTAGTTTTGTATATGTGCATTATACAAACTGTTATATATACACACGCACACCATATTAAAATTATCAATAATATCTTTATATAACTCTTAGTTTTCTACTAGAAGATGTCAAAAAGCTCACAGATCAAACTCAAAAAAATATAGATAAAAAAATTTATGTTAAAATAATTTTAAAAAACTAAATCATATGATAATTACTGTGTAATAAATTAATAATATAATTAAAAAAAATAAGAAAATAAGAAAAATATTTCAAATTAAAGAGAACAAATAATCATTAATACAATAAACAAAAAGAAATAAATGAAACTATTTAGTAGATAGAAATGCATTATTTACAGACAATACCAATCTTATATTTTAAGTCTCAATATATAAATTTTTAAGTGTTTAAGGTACTTTTAACTTCTTTAACTCTTTTCATTTTTTCTCTTTCTCATATTCAAAAAATATAAGATTGGTATTATATATAAATAATAGAATTTAATGTCAAAAACATTTAATCAAATATAAGAAAGGAAAAAAAATTAATCACATATAAGAATGACAAAAAAGAATTTAATCAAATATAAAAAAAATAGAAAAATATAAAAAGAGTAGAAGTTATTTTTTCTCTCCACGTTAAATTAAAGAGAAAAGGATATTTTTAATGAAATAAATTTTTTTATATCAATAGGGAGGTTATATGATCTAAACATTAATGAAACGCATAGTAGAGTACAACTCTTTCTTTTGATGAAGACATGATTCGAACCTTACACCTTAAAATGCCCTTGAAGAGCAGTTACCATTTGACTGCTCACTCACTGATATAAGAAACAAATATTTTATGTGAAATAGAAAATAGAGTTTTTGATAGAATAGAAGAGGAAGTGTTTTAAGTAGAATAGAACACATAGAAGAAATATTATTAAAGCAATAAACTTTAATAAAAATTTTAAAAAAATTAGAAAATTTAATAATTTTGCATATATAAGGTCTTTAAGAATGAATACAAGTTATTTTTTATTTATATACTGTGACACCTGTATTTTTAGTTGCACTGTTCATGCATATTATTTTTATGTCATGGGAAGTAGAGTTATGGATTGCATCTAAGTGGGGCATGTGCATGTTGGTCGAGAGGGACCTTTTTGTAAGATAAGTTTGGACTATTTTGTCACAATAGAAAGTTTTAGATTATTATGTAATAATCTTAGTTCATTAAGAGGTGTAGAGACAAATTTTGGTGATATATATATATATATATATATATATATATATATATATTATTTGGTGATAATTTTGGTGATAAATTTGCATTTATGGAGGTAAACACCTCATGCACATATGGTGGTTTTTTATTGGTATATTTTATATGTGAGAGTTTGTGTATATATGTGGTTGTTAGTGTAGAGAATTTGGGGGTAGAAGAAGAAGAGTGAAATTGAGAGGCTTTGGAAGATTTTGATAATTCTCTACACATCTAGTAAGGATTTTGGGGAGCTTTAGAAGATCTAATAGCTAGTGGAGCATCATTTTTGGTAAGTCTTGCATTTATTTTAGTTAATTGAAGCTAGATTGTGATGGGTGAAATTCAGATTCTGTTTTTCATGTATATCAGTCTTGTTATTTTAATCATATATTGAGTTGTAAAGCTCTGATTTGAACAAGGTTGGATACTTTAGAAACTTCAGAGAATTCCCTACAACTTTTGAGTTTTGCGCTGTCAATTCTATTTTGTCCGAATTTGCTCAAAAATCCATAATTAATTCTATACATGTCTGATTTGAGTAATTTCAGTTGAAATTGGAAGTAGACTCATATATCTAATTTTAGTATTATTTTCATGATTATTGGACATGTGTGTGAATTATTCGGGTACATTGAACCTTGAGCATGGAATTGCACTTAGTTGTATTTAAGTGCAAGTGTCATGGTTGCTACATATATTGATGTATGATTGTGTGTAGGTATTGATAAGGATATTGAAGACACTACTCACTAGGGAAGCTTTACTTTTGAAGTAGTTGAAGTACTTTTGTGTAAGTGATTATTAATAATATATATATATATATTGAATCTCTTGAATATAAGAACTATATTACTATGAATAATTTGACAAGTATGTGATGTGGTATAATATATACATAATATGTAGATAAATTGTGAGAATGTTGTGTTGTGTGAATTGAATGATTGAATGAAGTGTGAAGTGAATATAAACAATGTATTGCTATGAATGAATTGAGCAAGTTATTGGGATGTGATATGAATAAACACATAGATTGTGGAAATGTTGAATTGTGATTGATATGATGTGAAGTGAGATATGGCTATTGAAATGCGATGTGTATGAGAATGAGAATTGATTGAATGTTGGTGAGGAAGGCGGATAGCTCCACTGATTGTGAAATCTGGAACTAAGCCGAGCGGATAGTTCCAGTAGTGGTCATATGTAAAAAGATGAATTGTGAGATGAGCAAACTGAGCCGAGCGTATAGCTACCTGATAATGTATATGTGAGGATGTGAGGATATGAGACTGGGACTGAGCCGGATGGATAGTCTCAGTATGTGACCACTTGTGAGAAATGCATATGTGAGGTGGTTCCGGCCGGATACCAATATACAATGTGTGATATGAATATATGAGTTTTGAATTCATAAGATGAGATATGATTATTAATTAATATGGTTGTGATATGTATGAGTAAGTGGTATATTTTGAGTATATGTTTGGTATATGTTTAGCATAAATTCTATAAATGATTGGTATGTGTTTGGAAGTAAAGGTATGGTTCATGTTTGATCCTAATCTATAAAATCTTGTTATACATACATACATATATATATATATATATATATCACTTAATTAGTTCTTGAGAAGTGATATATGTATTGTTATATTAATAATTACTTATTGAGTCGCAAGCTCACCCCCTTTGCAACTATTTTTCAGGAGATAGTTAGTAAGAGCTTGATGCTTGCTTAGCTTGTGATTTCCGGTGGCTCGAGGTGTGCTTGGTGAATCAACTACCATCCTCATTTGTCATGCACCGTTTGCATTTTGTAATGTATTATGAGCATTTGGATTTTTTGTAAGGGTTGTGTAGAGATTGCACTTTGTATGTGCATATGAGTTTAGGAATGTGAAGTTTGTGTGTATGAATTATGAAGTTGTGAATGTGGTTGAGTATATGCAACCTTATGTATATTATTTGGATGAATAATTTGTGCAATATATGAGAAATATTGTTCATGAGGCATGTTGTGGGTGTGGTATGTTTGTAGGGTTGATTTTTAGTAGGTTTCGGCCAGAGCAGGAGATGGGCTGCCTCCAGCCACTGACGAGCACCAGTGACTAGAGATCGCCAGTCTCCCCAGCTGCCTTCAGCCATTGGCGAGCGCCAGTCCTCTGGCGCAGTCTTATATAAAAAATAAAATAAATATTTTCTTCTATACTTCATTGATTAATTGTTTAATTTGCTGGTATGTATGTGATGTATGTTGAGTATAAATGTGCATGACATGTATTTATGTTCTTGAAAGAATTTTTAATTCTTTCTATTGGGACACGTGTATGGTTTGTTTGAAGCCACGTGTTGCAGGTCTCACATATACTATTAAATAAAAATATATTAATTTATAATTTGCATATTGCATTATTGATAATTATAAATTTTAAGCTTTTAAAAAATATTTAATTAGATTTATATTATTTGATATTTTTAGAAAAATATAATAATATAAAAAAATATATTTACATTTTATTTTATTTTAAATTATTTTATTTATATTTGACATCAAATGTGTGATAAAATGTATGGACATCAAATATGGAGCTAAAGTTTCGATCTTTCGTAACCTAACTTTCTCCCTTATGGTAGGAAATTAAACCATTCCAACTAATTTCAAAAAAAAATATAAAATGTATGGACATCAAATATGGAGCTAAAGATTCGATCTTTCGTAACCTAACTTTCTCCCTTATGGTAGGAAATTAAACCACTCCAACTAATTTCAAAAAAATATATATATATTTTTTTGAGGAAATTTATATTTGAAATTAATTAAACAAAAACTATATAAAGTTACAGTTAAAACTATAATATTTATAATATATTTAAATTATTTTATTTTATTTTTTTATTACTTATATTTAAAATAATCAAATAATATATATATATA